>JAKCPI010005700.1:0-57852 GCA_023213315.1 Euborellia annulipes
TATTTCTCTCTCTTTATATTATTTCAGTTATAAAATAATTATTTTGCATTTATAGTAGTTTCTATAAATAAACAAAACTCTTATAAAAGCAGTTGGGATAGAAGGAGAATTAATTTTCCCAGCCTCTCCTGAAGGGACATTAATCCTGGGCAACAAGAAACACGCAGTAGGGTAGTGTATTAACTTATAGAGCAAATAGTGAATCAACGAGGGAAGCAACGGGGCGGGGGGAGGGACTCATTTCTGCATAAAACCTTTGAGATTAAGCCAAACCTAAGCCGCAGACGCATTACCATTATTAAATTTCTCTTTAAGTTTTCAAGTAGAAATCTTCTTCATTTATGCTATTAGAGAATAGCCAATCGGGAGGCGGACTTCCGCCAGCCGCCTTACCTAAGTTAGTAGTGGCAGCCCAAGAAAAAAATCTGGTGTGACTGGTCGCACAGCACACAACTTTCTCTTACATTTGGACAATTAATAGAGAGTTGTGTTCTGTGCTTGTCACGCCAGATTTTTTGTGTGGACATTAGTTTCCGCCGATATACTGTATTACAAAATTCAAGTTGTAACATTTATAAACATGAGAAAATATTTATATTTTATTGCCATATTGAGGGCAAAATGAGAATATACATTTTAAAGAGTAGGCTATCTAAAAAATAATTGCTTTATGAATTTTAATCAAAATAGTTAATTTTGAAAAAATCAAAAAAACTAAAAAGATACATCAGGAAAGTACAAGTACTCTTTGACCGATTTTGTTCAAAAACTACGTGTTACATCCCATGGTGGTATCTGACTATAATATCAAATTTCAACCTGCTAGCTCTTTTTGTTCTTAACATATTTCGTATTATATTGTATTTTGCTTTCTCTTACCTCTATGTTAATATATAGAGAGAGAAAGTATTGGATTTATGTTGAGATTTTGATGGATATACACGTTTTGAGGTCCCCTGAATCCAAAAAAAGTAGTTTTCGCGACATGCTCTGTCTATCTGTGTGTATGTGTGTATGTCTGTCTGTCTGTCTGTGAACAAAAAAACAAAAAGAGAGCTAGGAGCTTGAAATTTTATATTTAAGTTAGACACCCTACGAACTCGTGGAAATAAGCTTTTAAACAAAATCGGCCAAAGAGTACTAGTACTTTATTGATGTACTTTTTCAGTTTTTTTCGATTTTCTCAAAATTTGCTCCAACGATTTTTTTTTAAATTCAAAAATCAATTATTTTTTTAGATGCTCTTTAAAAATGTATATTCTCATTTTGCCAGTGAAATCTTCTGAAGACCACTTTACTCTTGTACTCCATAGAAAAGAGGAGAAATGGTTGCCATGGTAACAAAATATAAATATTTTGCCATACTAATAAATTTTACATCTTGAAAATCGAATTTACCGTACTGTCGAAACTAAATACATGTTGACACAAAAATCTGGTGTGACAAGCAGAGTATACATCTTTCGATTACTGAAGGTAAGAGAAAGTTGTGTGCTGTGCGCCAGTCACACCAGATTTTTTTTTATCAACAAAACAAAATTGAAGAAATTATTCCATCCTTAGTTTGAACATTAAAAGAACGTCTTTGTTTTTTAATATCTGGTATTTTTTTTTATTTTATTTGTTATTCATACGCATTTTCCTTTTAGGTCAGCGTTATTTTAATTTTTCTTCAAGTCAGGAAAAAAAGAAAAATTTTCTCAAATATGTTTACATCTTTTGTGACCAAACAAAATTCATCTATTTTTCATTTTATTGAATTAAATTTAGATGAAAAGAGAGAGAGAGAGAGAGAAAATATGTCAGCGTTACAACAACATTGATGGATAAAAAATGCACAAGATTGAACAAATTAAGTGAATTAAATATCCAATACTGAACATGTCTGTTAATAAACGCTTGTCAAAATTGTAACCAATATATAAACCCAAGCGACATATGAATTTTTATATAATAAGACTTATTTAAATAAAAAAATATGTATAAAGAATGTAAACTCAAGGCCTACACCTTGTGGGTACGTGGATGACGACCACGAGCTGCCCTAGCTGGGACTGGCAGTACTTCTCTTCTTTGCATGTCAGTCCCTTTCATTCTATATTTTCAACAGGCGTCAGTCCATGCGACGGGCCGGCCTGTTCAATTCCTTCCCGGTCGCAGAAACCCATGATCCTTCGACCCAGCACCGCGAAGAAAGAAGAAGAGGATTTATAAATTATGTAATTGGGGGGTCTATTAATAAAAAAATAGCCAACAAAGTTGCAAAACTTTCCCGCTCTTAGGAAAGATAATTAAAAAAAAAAAAAAACTTCTATAATTTTCGAGGAAAACGTTAAAAAAAATAGAATCAAAATTTTCTAACGAAGGCTTTTAAACAAGAAAAATAAAAAAAATTCACAAAAATGCCAGTCTATCATACTTAAAAATGAGTAAGTCACGTGACTCAGACTAGTAATGCAACGTGCATTAAATAAAACGCGTTTCACGCTTTCACTTACATTTTTTTTCCAATTGACGATATTTTTTCTCTCAAATCGCCCGCCCATTGTGTTTAAACTGATTTGCATTACTCATTGTAATATAATAAATAAAATACAACTGAACACTATACAGCAAGATCAACATAAACAGCTGTTAAATGCGATGTTGCTAGATCTATATTACGTGAAAAACTGCTCAAGTTAAAAGTCATTTATTATTTTTGGTAGTTAAATTATTAACTTAATCCAATGATAGGTCACGACTAAATTATATATAATGATGAATTCAGGCATTTTTTTTTTTTTTTTTAAGGTCCTTCTCGGCATCTAAGGCCATTTAGACCCCATCCCTATTTATTTCAAATGATTTGTAGTCAAATCAAATGAAATAAATTTTTCTCGCTTGGGATGGGAAGCGAACCCGGGACTCCGGTGCGAGAAGCTAATGTCTTCTCACTAAGCCACGGCTCCCCGGGCAATTCAGGCATTCAAATGTTTAATTTTGTTTAAAAAAAAAAAATAGATTATATTATGCCTTACGAGGTATTGTCTGAACAAACTTTTTTCTTTTTTTTTTTAAAGACTCACACTTTTTTCCCATTCAAACATCCATACACACACACTGAAAAAAAAAAACCTTGTAAATTCAATGGAAATCCCTTCAATTCATTCCGAAACCGTAATGAAAATGCGTCAATGAGGTTTCTCGTCAATTCAATGGGATACCTTGTTAAAACGAAATTGAAGGTGCATCTTATAATTTCAAAAGGTTTTCCTGTTGAAAAAAAACTGACAAGATTTCCTTTAAATTTAAAAGGAAATTTTGTTAAAACGAAGTTGACCGTATTTACCGTAAATTTTAAAGGAATTTTTGTTGAAACGAAATTGACAGGATTTCCTGTAATTTTTAAAGGATATTTTGTCAAAACTAAATTTACTGGATTTCTTGTAATTTTAAAATGATTTTTCATTTAATTTTAAATTGAATTTATTTCAATCTGCTACAGCTACACTCGACGGAACACAGGTTTTTGGCGTGTTGATTAATTTAAGAGATTTTTTAATTATTTATTTTAAATATATTTTTAATTTTTCTCAGGTCAAAGATATGCATTATTGTTTTACGAATGACATGAGAAAAATCAAACATATATTTAAAAAATAATTAAAAAATTTTTTAATTAATCAACACGCCAAAATCCTGTGTTCCGACGAGCTGTGGCAGATTGAAATAAATTCAAGTTACAATGATTTTTTTGTCAAAAACAATTTGACAGGATTTCTTATAATTTTAAAAGGATTCTTTGTATAAAGGAAATTATGTAAAAAAATCAAATTTACAAAATTATAACAAAAAAAATGTTTTTTTATTTTACGAGTTAATTACAAAAAAATTACAATTCAGTTGTAATGTACACCAAACTTATATAAATAAATACTTTTGAAATGAATTATCAAGATGTCTTATTTTATAAATAGGCCTATTAATAAGTTTTGAAACATATTAAAATATCAAAAATATGTATTTATTTTTAGATAATATGAAAAAAAAAATAGAAATGTCATTTTCAGAACCATAGGATGAATTGTTCATTTGTAGATGCTGAATCTTCGATTTTGTATTCTGAAAAAAAAAAAAAGTTTGTTTTTTAATTCTACCAAAATTTGTTTATATTCTAAATTTTTAACTTGTTGAGGTCGGCCTGACCAAGAGAGCGAGAAGCCCTCTTGGGCTAAGGTATTGTATTCGGTTCTTTTGTCACTTGAAAATAAGGAATTTTATCTGAAAGAACCCTTTTCCCACTAATGTCAATGGCCGAAAGCCTAAAACGTATGCAAGAGTTTTTTATTCAAAAAAAATAAATTGTATAAACACTAGATAATATTTTGAAACATTTTACATTTTGTTTTATAACATTATATTTACCTTTTAATGTATGAAACAGACCTTCTAAATCCCACTCAATTAGAATGTGATATAATTTTAAATAGTCTTCATTGAAGTCCTGCAAGTCAAGCACAAAATTTATTATAAATAATATATTAAAAGAAAATCATAATATATTTTGTAGACGTACCTTGGTTTTTTGCCATAATATGTAAGAAAAAAAACAGGACACAAAGAAAATTTTGTTAGACGTGCCGTGAATAAAAAAAAAAAAGTACAAATATTTTTCAAAATTAAAAAAGTATATATGATAGAAGATATCAACTCGGATTTCAAATATTCAAAGAATGAATCTGGAAAAGAAATGCTAGCCTAGTCAACTCAAGCTAGTCATACTGTCTGCTAAGAGAGAATGACGAGCTTTGAGTTAGAGAGGAAGCAATGGGTAGGTAGGTAGGTATGGAGGGAGTTGCCTTTTTCTCAGGTAAAATAAGAATTTAAAGGTTTTTACTGTCAAATTTAAAGGAAACCTTGTCAATTTTACAGGATTTCTTTTTGAATTAGAACTCGATGAAATTTCCTGTAAAAATAAAAGGAAATTTTTTCATTTTTACGGTATGAGTTTGTCATATAGAACTTGAGGCGATTTCTTGTAAAAATGAAAGGAAAATTTGTTAATTTTATGGGAAGGTTTGTTGAAAATTTTTAAAGGGATTTCACTTTAAATTTACAAGGTCGGTTTTTTCAGTGCAGTCTTGTCGGTAACTTAGGCCATATAAGACTTTAAAGGATACTCGTTATTTGTAAATATATCAATTGGGGTTCCAGGCATTCTTATTTAAGCCATTTGGTATCCAAATGGCTTAAATAAAATCATCGGACTGCCTGGGATACAGACCCTCGACCCTTGGTATACAAGGCAGGCGACCAACTACCCCAAGCCCGAGGGCGTCTGAACAACCTTAAAAATTACAATTGTTTTTAATATATGTATTTAAGTAGGTCATTTTTTCATTTAATAGAGTCCTGATTATTATCAAAACAATTATGTTTACTTTCTCTTACCTCTATATATATGTTAATATATATAGAGAGAGAAAGTATTGGATTCATGTCAAAAATTCGATGTCGAGATTTTGATGGATCTTCACGTTTTGAGGTCCCCTGAATCCAAAAAAGTGGTTTTCGCGACATGGTCTGTCTGTCTGTGTGTGTGTGTGTGTGTGTCTGTCTGTATGTCTGTCTGTGTGTCTGTGAACAAAATATCTCAAGAACGGAAAGAGCTAGGAGGTTGAAATTTTATATTTAAGTTAGGCACCCCCATGGGACGTGACACGAAGCTTTTGAACAAAATCGACCAAAGAGTACTAGTACTTTACTGATGCACTTTTTCAGTTTTTTTCGATTTTCTCTAAATTTGCTCCAACGAATTCAAAAATCAATTATTTTTTAGATTCTCAATAAAATGTATATTCTCATTTTGTCATTGAAATCTTCTGAAGACCACTTTACTCTTGTACTCCATAGAAAAGATAGGAGAAATGGTTGCCATGGTAACAAAATATAAATATTTCGCTATACTTATAAATTTTACATCTTGAAAATCGAATTTATTGTACTGTCGGAAACTAAATACATGTCGACACAAAAAATCTGGTGTGACAAGCACAGTACACAACTTTCGATTACCGAAGGTAAGAGAAAGTTGTGTGCTGTGCGCCAGCTCACACCAGATTTTTACACCAACAAATTATACCGGGTAATTAGAAAGGGCCATCTTGTTTTTAATCGTGAGAATGCCTAGGAGTTAGGAAACCAGAAGTGTAAAGGATGAGAAACGAAAGAGAAGAGGCAAGCTCCTCCTTTAAATACACTGGAAGGAGGAATATGAAAGGCAATTGGTCGAGGAGAGAGAGCCTCCCGCCCACTAGCTCAGGCCTAAAAGATAAATTCCAACAGTCACAAGTGGGAGTGAGAGAAAAAGTAGGCGGAGTTTCTTTTTCCTCCTTTATCCGTCTATTCGTTTACGCTACTGGTTGCCTAACTCCCTGGCGTTCTCATAATAGTGGTCTAACAAGGGGAGTACATAACCTTCATAACACCGATTTGAAAGAAAATTTTTTTATGTGTAGTACTTAATGAAAAACACATTCTATTAAAGCGAGAGAACACACTTCTCAACCGTTCGGCTAAAAAAAAAACTGTTAAAGATTTTGCCTGCATGCCTCAAGCTGTTGCTAACAATAACAAATCAAAAAGCCATTGTGGCTAGGTTAGTAGCGTTCATTCTTTGTAAACATGAAATCTCGAGTTCGAATCTCGTCCTTTCGAATCTCGCCCTGTAACTATTTTTTTTTTTTTGTGTAATTTATATTGTCTGGATTTCTATAAGAACAAACGAGTTCTTATTATTTCACATTTTGTGATTTTCTAATACCAATTCCAACAAGGTTTTTTTTTATTAGGAGAATTTTTAATTATAGACCACATTTTTGTATTAAATATTTATTAAAAATATATAATTACTCTACAACGTTTCAACTGCTTATTCTGCAGCCGTTATCAAGGACTGTGCACTTGCTCCGACTCACGTGAACTAACTGTCATGTCCGTTGCTTGCCTCTTTATATACAGCGACGTCAGCGCCATCTGTAGGCATTCCTGTGAAGTTAGATTCAAAGTTTTCCCGCCATTTTTACTCATTTCCATGAAGTCAGTCACATTTTTCAAAGCAAGTGTTTACATAAAAAGCATGAAAGTTTTCTTAGTTTGATTTTTACATAGATGTTAAAAAATATTATTGTTATATAGTTATATTGTTAAAGGTTTTACTTTTTTTTTTTTGTCCTCAATATACCTCGTTTTTAAAAAATCGAATTATAATAATCAGGACTACGCCATTTTTCAAGAATATTTTTTAATATTAATAAATAAATAAAAAGTTTTTTTTTTAATTGAATCGTTTATTTCAGAAACCACCTAAGTGCGTTTTTTTCAACTTTCGGAAAACTAAAAAAAACTTTTTTGCAGCTTAAGTATAGGTCTAGTCTACTTCAAATATTTTTTATCAAATCATAAACATGCTATTGGGATAATCTATTTAAAAAATTATTTTTTTTCCTTTAAGTTTTTGAGTAATTAATTTTTGAAAAAATTGCACTTAGGTGGTTTCTGAAATAAACGAGTGATTTTTTAAAAATTATTATTGAAATTAAGTCAAACCATTATTTTTTACCTGTTTTGGTATCAAAGGTAAGTAATAGACACACTTAAGTATAAAAAAGAGTGTTTTTACTATGCCTAAATCGAAAAATACAAGTAGACTACACGTTACAGTATGTCTATATACAACAGCGTATATACAGAGACGTACTCCAGTCCTTTGAGCCTAGCATTCCGAATAATGTTCCGTTTGTATTTTTTTTCGTGCACAACACCACGCCTACGCTTGGGAATAGGTTCATCATCTGAACTATCCGACATGGCTTAAGAACTATATAATGTTATATTGTATTTACATGGTTTTATATTGTTTTGTAAAATGTTATATATTGTATATTATGGGGATGGCCTTTGGCACCCGGCTTAATAAAAAAAAAATAGCTTTTATGGTCAAGTAGCTAGGCGTTACATAAATAGGGCTATTTTTCGATATTTTTTTGCCTAAAAAATGAGGTTTTTCGAGAAAAAAACCAATTTTCGAGTTAGTTACTCGGGATTTTTTTATTTATTCTATTAGAGGATTTACTGCACCAAATGACATCTCATTTAGTCTGATCTGATTAGCCGTTCGGAATCTACAGGGGTTTAAACTTTCAAATTAGAATTTACCGCAGCGCGGTAAAATAAAATGATAGGAAAAAAATAAATGGTGAACTCTTTAGCTGAAAACTCATTCTTTCTAACCGTATATTCTCCATAATTATACCTCTTAAGACAGAGGAGTTATTCAAGCCGATAAACTTTTTCGTGCATGCCCCTCTAACTTGCCTCTATAGACACATGATTTGTAAGACGTTGTCACGTCAAAAAAAAAAACTATATAATGTAATAATAAACAACAAAATAACACCTAATTTTCATCGAAAACTCACGAAAACTAACTACTCAGTGTTAGGTAACCTTTGAATCAAACCAGCGAGTCACAAAACACGTGATGTCTACAGGGCACGAGTGAAATTTACTGCAGAAAGAACCTAAGCGACGGCTGCGAGTCACAAAACACGTGATGTCTACAGGGCACGAGTGAAATTTACCGCAGAAAGAACCTAAGCGACGGCGCTTGGGTTCTTTCTGAAATAAACGGATTATTTTCAAGGCTGCCAAATAGCATTGCTGATGAGGAACATTGGTTATTTCGGCAATAAAAGATGTATTTACCTTTAAATTGTACATTAGCACCAAAAACACATTTTTTTGAAATTTTGTCCCTTAGGTGCTTTCTGAAATAAACGATTCAATTATTGGGTCAATAATTATTAACTTTTAATTTTATCGTTTAATATAATTCATGTTTACAAAGAATGAACCCAACTAATCTAGCCACAATGGCTTTTTGATTTGTTATTGTTAGCAACGGCTTAAGACATGCTGGCAAAATCTTTAACATTTTTTTTTAGACAAACAGTTGAGTAGTGCGCTCTTTCGCTTTGACAGAATTTGTTTTTCATTAAGTACTACACATTAAAAAATTTTTCGTTCAAATCGGTGTTATGAAGGTTATGTACTCCCTTGTTAGTTGCTCTTAGCACTTTAGTTCCAAACTTGACCACGCGATGGCGCTGAGCTTCCACATCAGTAAAGTGTACTTCAAACGATTTCCACGAAAAATTTCACTGATATACTTTTTAAAGAGCATCTAAAAAATAGTTAATTTATGAATTTTAAACAAAATCGTTGCAGCGAATTTTGAGAAAATCGAAAAAAAACTGAAAAAGTACATCAGTAAAGTACTAGAACTTTTTAGCCGATTTTGTTCAAAAGCTTATTTTCACCCCTTAGGGAGGTGTCTAACTTAATTATAAAATTTCAACCTCGTAGCTCTTATAGTTCCTGAGATATTTTGTTCACAGCCACACAGACAGACCATGTCTCGAAAACCGCTTTTTTTGGATTCAGGGGACCTCAAAACGTGTATATCCATCAAAATCTCGACATCGAATTTTTGACATGAAAGTAAAAAAAATGAGAGATTCCATTAAACATAATTTTAGTTTTTTGATGACAAAATAAATGCAGTAATATATTATTTTCATAGGTTAATAAATATTACATATTATTTAATAAGAAAGTAAGAAGAAATGTGCATTGATTTATGTCCGTATAAAATGAAAGAAACGAGACAGAAATGTGCAAAAAGATTTATTTTTTATGATTGTCGTAGTTGAAAAATTAATTTATTCACCCATAAATAAAATTTGTCATTAAAATATGGTGGGACTGACTGGTCGCACAGCACACAACTTTCTCTACATTGAACGTTGTGTTCTGTGCTTATCACAGCAGATTTTTTATGTCCTCTCCGCCGATATTTTAGAATACAAAATGTACATTTTACAAACCTTGGCAAAATATTTATATTTTGTTACTAAAGTATATGAATAACTTCAAGGCATCAGTATCCGAAAAGGGTTTAAAAAAAAAATTTAATACTCTATAATTTAACGAATCTTTCTATTATTTGTGTTCAATTCATGTTTGTAGTTTCAATAGCATCCAATAGATGGCAGAGTGAATATGAGATGTTTTAGAGAGACTGACTTGTTCGCTGCGTTATTATAAATGAGTTAATATACGTATGTAATTAAGCATAAATAATACTAAATAGTAATAATGGAATAACGTTAGTTATAATGGAATAACGTGTTATAATTCTTCTTATAAAACCTTATTATAATCTATCTTAATGATACTGAAATTTATTAAACATTAGAGATGGGCAAAATCGTTCTTTTTGAAGAACGGGTCGTTCGCCGTTCGACCTCTGAAACGACCCGTTCATCGTTCTTTTTTCACTGTCTCTGCCCCCCCCCCCCCCCCCCGTCTCATTAAGGACGAAGGTTTTTTTTTTTTTTTAACATTCACATTTTTTTCTCATTCCCACAGATTTTTCGGCAACTTTGGCTATATAAGACTTGACGATAACCGTTATTTATGGATCTATCTATATTGGGGTCCAGGCATTTTTGTTTAAACCATTTGTTACCCAAAAGCTTTAATAAAAATCACCGGGGACCCCGGGGGGGGCGCTAGACAGGGGGGGATACATTAGACATGGGTGATACTGTACAATCTGATATTTTGTATCAGGTATGAAAAAGTAACAGATAGTCATAATGGGTGCGAGCAAAAAATATCAGGTATTTGAGTAACAGCTACTCAGGCATACTCCACTAGACTCGTACTGGGTTTCTCGCGCTTGCGCATTGATCAAATACTTTCTTTTCACTTTAGAGCGTCGTTTACCCGATACAGTTTTCGTCTCGCCTTTTCTCTCATTCCTTCTCTCTTGCGACCCTCAACTCGCGACGCCCCGCCCCGACTCTTCTCTCCTGACAGGGCAATTTCGCTAGCTCTGGCGCTCTTTTCGGAACGTCATTCCATTTTTACATTTATTACTCTACTTTTCTCACTAGGCCCTATAATAATTAAATACAAATCTAATTATTACTAATATATTATTTCTCTTTTCTTTAATTTAAGAAAGAGAGAGAGAAATGAAAAAAAAAAAAAATTTTTTTAAATAAATAAGTTATGTTTTTTTACTTTGAAACTTTTTTATTTAAAAACATTAATTAAAAAAGTAAAAATACAAGTAACTGTGAATTTAAAAACAATGAACTTCAATAAATTAAATTTCTTTCGCTAGTAAAGAAATTTGTTAATTATTTTTCTAGTGCAGTATATTTAGAGACATTAAAATGTCAGTTCAGTCAGTTTGGAAAACTCTTTAGTAATGGATAATTATGAGTTTTTGATTTTTCAAGTCAAGAATATTTATAAATACAGGGGAAAAAAACTTTGAAAAATGTTAATTTAGTCTCTAGTAAAATGACATTTCATTTGGGGTACTCTTTATTTATTTGACTTTGGAAAATTATTTTTTTAAATTATAAATACAATTTTTAAAATAAAAGTACACCTTGTATATTACTAAAGTATATTTTAATAGTTTCATGTTTATTCTTTTTTCCAAGTTAAGCAAGTTCTTATTGATAGCTTCACAATGATCGAAGTATCAAATCAGATTTGTGGCTAAATTACCAACGGTTGGAGACCAAGAAATTACTACTACTACTACGTATCGAATCTGTTACTTGTATTTATGTGAAGTTAGCGTTGCTGAGTGAAATCTGTATCGGGTACAAAATATCTGGTAAAAATATCGGGTACGAACAAGTACCTGTACCAGGTACTCGCTGTTACAGGTACTTGTTCGTACCCGATATTTTTACCAGATATTTCAACTTCCTAGCTCTTTTCGTTCTTGAGATATTTTGTTCACAGACACACAGACACCCACCCCACACACACAGACAGACCATGTCGCGAAAACCACTTTTTTGGATTCAGGGGACCTCAAAACGTGAAGATCCATCAAAATCTCGACATCGAATTTTTGACATGAATCCAATACTTTCTCTCTATATATATATTACATATATACATAGGTAAGAGAAAGTAAAAATGTAACTGACAGCGAGAAAAGGGAATTATTTTATGCGACGTTGCCAGGCTGGTCTCAATCTCGAATCTTCCTTATTTTTAAATATTAGCGACTGTCATTTTGGAGAATTTTATGACTTTCATGTTAAAATATCTTTAAAAGCGTTGGGCAGAAACTTTTGATTTTATTTTTAACGTATTCCTCGGAAGTGAATTAATAAAATGTAAGTTTTTTGTTTTTGTAAATGATGCCGAGGTGCCTATATAATTCGATATGTGTGCGTTTCGTCGTTATTCCCCATAGGCTACATGTTAAATTTCAATTTTTAAAAAATTAATTACACGATAACCCTGTGTCAGATCTGCTTCAAAATTTTATTTTATACGTATTTGATAGTGATTAATAACATATTAAAAAATTAGCTTTTAATATGATAAAGTGCTTTAATGTCCGAACAACCTTAAGTTGCTAAATTCACAAAATTCACCTTATAGCTAATTATATATGAAAAAAAAACTCATTTCTTTTTAACTTGAAGGTTAAGCGTGTTCATGTTTACCCTATAGATGATTTGCTATCCTCCGGATAAGATTGCAAGTTAGCTAGAAGTGAAAAAGATAAATATGATGACGAATTTTACCCTTTTAGATTCTCGATAAATTTTTTGTGACCACAAAACGTGTATTTCCATTTAAAAAAAAATGCAATGTATGATACGTAATTAATTGGAAGTTGCGATTCAAATTCAAATTTATTACACATTTCGACGATATTCTTAAATGAATCCCCCCAAAAAAAAGAGCAAGTGTCTGTCTGTTCTCTCCACTCTATTTTATTACCACACAAAAAGTTTGACATTTCTAATTAAAACTTAAAAAATCACTTTCAATTGATTTTTATCATAATACATTTTAACTAACTAACCCAACAAGTTTATATCCTCTCTCTCTGAATTTCTTCTTTTTATACTAGTTTTATCTTTTTTGATTCAAGGCTATTGACCTGAGTTGTTGTCATCTCCGTCTTTTATGGTACAGTGGCTTTTTAATTTGCTCTCATGGCTACTCAAGTTTTTTCTGCATCGAAGGCCCTTTAAGCCCCTGCTAATTCAATAGATATTAGCCGCGCCGCACAGTGGGCTGAAATAGGAAAAAAGCGGCCATAATTCGAAAAAATGAACTTCAAAATATAAAACCAACGTTTTGCACACCAATAATAGACTATATGTGGACCTCAGGACAATAATTCATTTTTTTTTTACCCAACCCAAACCAGAGTTATAGAGCGCCAAAGTGGGCAAGAAAACTTACTAACTTTTCTTTGCGTTTTAAGTCGATATTCAGAAATTTTTTTCATGTATTAATATTAATCCAATTTTAATGAATTTTTTTTTGAATCATAGATAAATTAATCTTCTTTCTGAATATATTTTTGTTTTTCTTGTATTACAGTTATTTTATTTTTAAATAAATTTTTTTTGTAAGTAAAAAAAAAGCAATATAAATTTTTTTCAATTTCAAAAAAGTATATGGGCATCCTCTTGCCTTCTAACAAACTCAATAGATTCTTAAACTAGAATACATGTAGAACATAATTGCATTGAAACTTTTTGCCCGATTTTGCCCGAAAAATTTTTATTAATTTTTTTATAATTAAATCGGCAGAAAAACAAAGATTTCCGTCAAACCATATGAACTTCTCTCTGCTTTACAGATAATATTGAAACGTGACGAAGGGCTGACGGACAAAATAAAATCAGGCTATTATTAGAATGACCATAAAATTTGAAGGGGGGCCTCAAATTTTGTAATCTTTTGAAAAAATAATCTAATAAAAGGGAATATTCAATATTTGAAAATTTCATTTTTTCTCGTTCATATTCTTATTAATATTATTGAAATAACTATATTATTTTTGTATACAAGTGATAAAGCCCCCTGGACCCCCCTTACATGCCTTCAGCGAGCAAATGCATCACATTTATTCTTACTCACAGTTTGGAAATTTTGCAATTGCTCGCCTTCGGCGCAAAATTTTAAAGTTTTAAATTTCCCTTACTGACTCCACGTCCTCTGTCTCTGGCCAATCAGCGAGAGACAGTGGTAAACAGGAACATAAAATAGAAGTTAGTGGCTAGAATATAGTAATTTATTTTTTAGCAAATAATTTTTATTTAAGTATAATGACAGAGACATAGAAGCTGACTCCAAGGGGCCCAAGGGGCTCGAGCCCCCTCCCCCAATGTTGAGGGAAGAGAAAATAGTCATCTTTGTAATCAGCGATCCATTAAAATGTATATAAAGACGTATTGCTTATATAAGCTTATATCAAAAGAAAAAGTTTTTTGACCCTTTGAGTAAGGGGTAGTTCACCCCATGCATGTTTTTTTTTTAAATAGATGACATCTTTGGAATCAGCTATCCATTAAAATGTATATAAAGACATATTGCTTGTAATTACCAAAAAAAAAATATTTTTTGCTTCCTTCAGTAAGGGGTAGTTCACCCCATCTATATATTTTGTAAAAATAAATGACATTTTCGCAACGAGTGACCTTTAAAATGTATATAAAGGCATATTGCTTGTAATTATCAAAGCAAAATTTTTTTTAACACCTTGAGTAAGGGGTAGTTCACCCCATGTATGTTTTTAGTAAAAATAGATGACATCTTTGGAATCAGCAACCATTAAAATGTATATAAAGACGTATTGCTTGTAATTATCAAAAAAAAATTTTTTTTGCTCCCTTCAGTAAGGGGTAGTTCACCCCATGTATGTTTTTTGTAAAAATAAATGTCATTTTTCTAAAACGCATATTTTTTTTGATTTTTTGACATATGTTTTTCTTTATATTTCACACATCATAATTTTTTTTTCAACTTTGTCAAGGGGTAATTTCAACCCCTTTTGGTAAAATATGAAAATATTGAAGGGTATAGAAGAACATATGATTCTGTATGTATAGTTTTAATTTTGTAAAAATCCACCCAAAAAAAGATAATTATGGCCGCTTTTTTTCGATTTCAGCCCACTGTGCGCCGCCCGCCTGCGGCGGACCAATCGCCCTTTCATAATTATGAAATGAAAATTATTATTACTGCGTATTTCAATCCAGTGCCTTGCTTGAGGATTTGTTTACATTCATAGAATACACAACTTCAAAGAATACTTAAATATTTCTCTATACATTTCCTATGGGAGAAATTGTACCTTTAGGAATTAATAACTCAAAAAGTTTTAGGAATTTCAGGATGAAAATAATTCTCCTGTGAAACCTTTAGAAGATCCTCTTTACATAAAAAGAATTTACAGTAGTAAATTCAAAGGGACGCTTCCTCACCGTAGATTTTCTTTGACATTAAACATTTTAATAGAGGTTATTTCTCCATATTTAAAAAAACCAGTGCCTGCTTGAGGATTTGTTTGCATTCATGGAATTATACAAATGCAAAGATTACATAAATATTTTCTCTATACATTTCCTATTGTAGAAATCGTAAATTTAAGAATTAATAACTCAAAAATTGGAAGTGCTAGGGGACCAAAAGGTATTTTTCCCTGAACCACTTTTTTATGCTGAATACGTATATTTAATTATTATTTTTTTACGTTTTTTAGTTCAGGCCGTACTTTTTATGCGTACTGTACAAACGGACAGACACCGTAGTCTCTGCATAAGCTCTCTCTCCCTTAGTACTACGTACAGTGAGAGCTTCGTTTCAAAATTCCAACGGGAAGTTGCCCAAATAGAGCGGGGCGACAGACGGACAGAAGAATTATATAAATAGATATGTGAGGTTTCACTAGGTTATAAATGAAGGGATTGTTTGATTTTACAACTCGATTTATTTCGGAAAGTTTAGCATAGGAGAGAAGAGTGAATGGTTAACCCATTCACAACATCCCCAACCCCCCCTCCCTATGCTAAACGAGACTCTGGTGTCTGTCCGTCTGTACGTATAAAAATTACGGCCTGAACTAAAGGTCGTAGGAAAATAATAATTACATATACGTATGTATTCAGCATAAAAAATATGGGAATTTTGGTCCCAAGCACTTCCAATTTTTGAGTTATTAATTCTTAAAGTTACGATTTTCTCCCATAGGAAATGTATAGAGAAATATTTATGTATTCTTTGCATTTGTATATTCTATGAATGCAAACAAATCCTCAAGCAGGCTCTGGTTTTTCTTAAATATGGAGAAATAACTTAACCTCTTTTAACCTCTCAATTTTTTTCTTAAATATTAATATTTAAGAAAAACAAGTGCCTTCTTGAGGAAATTTTCTTTTACTCAATTTTAAATTATTCTTAAATAAAAATTTATTTGATTGTTTCAACTTATTTTCTTTCTGTTTATTTGCTATTAAAATGTTTAATGTCAAGAAAAAGGGCCCTTTGATTTTTTGTAATTTCTTTCCTCTTTTTTTTTTTATATTTTTTAAAAAAAAACCACTTTCTCCAAACTACGCATAGGATTGCCTATGTTGAATGATCTCCTATGGAACAGTAGTTATTTAATAATAGAGGTAACACCTGAAGATGGCTGAATAAATTTGGCCGTAACGTCTTGTTTAGAGGGGTTTATTTAATTCCTGGCTGCTTTCCAAATCAATTCTTCATCAAGTTCCCTCTTAACACCGTGAGAAAGAATTCTCATTTGCATTGTGATTAAAAATTTGTTAATTCGTTTGTTTGTTTGTTTGTTTTCCCAGGTGTTGGATTTGTCTTTAAATCCATTAACGAAACTTCCAATTTCTTTGGCGCTTCTTCCAAAATTGCGACGTCTCTATTTATCCTCAACGGAACTTCCATATATAGAACTGGAGAACTTCACACGCATCGCCAGTGAAGCTGCAACGTCACTTGAATTCCTTTCGTTATCAAATCTCGGCTTGGAGAGATTGCCGCCGCTGGGCGGGCTGCTCTTCTTAAAGGAATTGAATGTCAGCCAAAATGCCGACTTGCAGATGTCGCCAAGCGATTTCGGGGCCGCCTGTAATCTGCGTCTAGTCGATCTGAAGGATAGTCTGGACGCCATCCGGGATTCGTGCGTCTGCCACGCGCTCAGGCTCTGGTTCGAGCAGACAAACATGATTGTGTTGCCAAATACCAAGAAATTCCACTGCTCGCTAGGTAAGCATCCCCCTCCCCAAAAAATGCACAATTTCACCCATAAGAAAGTATTGGTATTCATTATATCTCAAATAAAAAATAATAAAATTT
This sequence comes from Euborellia annulipes, assembly GCA_023213315.1. Taxonomy (NCBI): domain Eukaryota; kingdom Metazoa; phylum Arthropoda; class Insecta; order Dermaptera; family Anisolabididae; genus Euborellia; species Euborellia annulipes. The sequence goes on from JAKCPI010005700.1 coordinate 17,263, forward strand.
GTAATATATGTCTTTTTGTCCAAATATAACCTCAAACAATGATATAGTGCAAAGTCTAAGGTTAATGGTGGAATAAAAAGGATTGATTTGATTTCATTAGTTAAATACATAAAATAAAATGACCAGTTTGTTTTTATTTAAAATAAGTGGAGCTGTTTATATAAAATTCTTATAGATCTACGTAATTTTCGTTATATTTAAATGTAAATATAAATAATTACCTGATGAAATTGAATAAAAACATCCATCTGTCATCTTTGAGAATATAAATATATATTTATATACCTTCTACATCTCCTTGAAATCTGTATTAAAAGCCTTTGAAATTAAGATTTTATTTTTAATAATTCATGACTATATGTAACTAAATTTAATAGATAAAAGAAATATAAATAAAATGGCTTTGGCTAACCTTCAAAACATTAACTTGGTTGATTGTTTCAAAGAAATTTTGAAATTTTATTTCATTAAGCTTAAATATATTGAAAACGAACCAAACAATGATTAATTAACTTCATATTTTACAACAATGGATTCAATTTGATTGCATTATTGAAAAAATGGACTGATAGAAAAAAAAATTTAAACAAGTTGACCAACATAAATAATAAAAATAACTAGATCTTATACATTTATTAAAAATTAGTATTTTTAATTAAGAAGAAATGGGAAGACTAGCAAGATTAAAAATATTATTTGATTATTGAAAATTAAAATAAAAGTCAAAAGATATCAAACCAAAATTCAAGATATGTAAAAAGAAAATTGAGAGGGTGAAGTTATTTAATTTTAAAATTAGCAATATCTCGATAACACCTTTGAGTCGAGGAGGGAATGTAATTGGCTTTGTTGTTACGTTGTGGTTCCAGATGAGACGAGCTGTCTAACGGAGGCGGATCGGATGATCGCCGAGGCCCGCCAAGCGCGGACTCATTGCGTCCTCCGAGTCCAAGAACGTGAACAGACAGTCAAAGCGCGCCTCACCTGGATCTGGCTAGGGATCGGTCTTGGCTTAATTTCCCTCATCTTTCTGTGTATTGTTATAACAATATTGTGGAATCGACGACAACGACACCGTAGACGACGTCGACATGCACAAATGACAGCAACACGTGCCACACCTGAAGATGTCCATCATAACGATGGCGAAACGTCAGAGAAATTATTAGAGTCTGTGCCAGCAGCGACTACACCAATTGATCAAAAACTTGCTTGTTAAATTGCAAATTCCTGCCTTATTACCGTGATGTTGTTTTTAGCTGTGTGAGTGGCTGTGTTTATTTTTGTTTTTTTGTTTTTCTTACGAATGTGTGTGTGTTGCACTTGATTTGCACTCTCTTTTGGACACAAGCACAACACAAGTAACACATAATTATTTATTTATTTGTTAGTTATTAAAGAGGATTGCATATTAAGTGAATATTTGAAGAATTCAAATATATTTGTAGTTATTGACATTTCAACAATTATTATAATTAATTATAATAAAATTTTGTTTTTTGTTTTTCCTCAAAGAAAAAAATGATTGACACGTTTTTGTAAAAGAATAAAAAATTTATGATTCTCTTTTAAAATTAGAAAAATACTTATTCAATCGTTTGTTGAATAAAATCAAAAAAATAGTTAATTCAATTTGAATGTGCTTTATTTTTATAAGATACAACGTTCTGTTGCCTTCTTCATAACTTAAAAAGCCTTTGACATTCCAAACATGAAAACAAAAACAAACTAGCGCCATCTGAGCTGAAATTAGAAACAAGTTCCAAAGTCATTCATATCAGCGCCATCTATATTGACTATGAATCTTGTTTCTAATTTCAGCTCAGATGGCGCTGATGGGACAGCCATCTTGTTTTTGTTTTCAGGGTTAGAATGTGGTAAAAAATGGTTTATTTTTATAAGATATTCCTAAATAAAAGTCACTCATTAATAATACAATCGCCATAAAGCATATGAACATGGAAATAAAAACAAAATGGCTGTCCAATTACAACACTAGCGCCATCTGAGCTGAACTTAGAAATAAAAACGTCATCTACATAACATACTTTGAATCTTGTTTCTAATTTCAGCTCAGTACGACGGTCATCTTGTTTTTGTTTTAATGTTTGGAATGTAGATCGCTAATTAGTGATTGTACCTGAAGACCACATAGAATGCGTGGCCGAAACGTTGTATTTTATAAAAAAAAAAACCCAAGTTTACACAGAAATCAAATTAATAACTCTAATCTCATTTTCCTTTTATATCAATTTTTACTTAATAAGCAATTCTCGTTTTTACTATTTAAAAAAAAAAAAATCAAAAATATTTATATATAAAAAAAAAAAGAAAAGAAAAAAAGAAGATGAAAACCAAGTCTGATATTTTATATTTTTTTCAATTTAATTTTTTACTAAAAGTGATATAAATAATGTTAATTTCTTGTGTTCATATTTTTTTCTTTTTATTTTCAATTGTAAATAGGCGTATCTATCTCGGGGTGGCACCTCCATCTTTTTTTTTTTGTTTAAACCGCCCTCAAAAAACCACCTTCAGCGGAGTGTTGTTGTTGTTGTTTTGTTAACTGTCAGTATATTAGACAAACATTGTCTTTTGAGAGGCGACAGTCCCCTCTTAATGTCTTGTGCGCGTGCGCTGTTAGGAGATGAGGAAGAACCTAACCTCAAAAATCTCTCGCATAAAACAACAATGTTTTTCTAATATACTGAATATTTTGTTTATTTATACCTTCATTATTATAGATGCTTACCTTCCAGAAGCCATCAACACCAGGAGGATGGCTTTAATTAAAATTTACCATTTTTCATCTCTCTTTGCCTATATACGCCCTGGGCTCTTTTATCTCTGATTATTTATTACGCCAATTCTTGAAATTTCATAATATCACATTTGTTTTGTATATTCTCATTTTCATAAATCTACAGTGAGGGGCAAAAAATAATTTTCTATTTAAGAAAATTTTAATTTTTTACCTCTAAATATTACTGATCATATCCAGGTTCATATTAACAATAATCGCATCTTTTAGTCAATAGAATTTAATCATAGTTATATTTAAATGTAAATATGAATAAATAATACCTGATGAAATTGAATAAAAACATTCATCTTCTTTTCAGCTCACATTGTAAAAGTAAAATTCCATCTGTCATCTTTGAGAATATAAATGTATATTTATATACCTTCTACATCTCTTTGCAATCTGTATTAAAAGCCTTTGAATCTCTTTGAAATTAATATTTACTTACTGATTGTTTAAATATTTATTTCTTAATAATTCATGACAATATGTAACAAAATTTAAAAGATAAGAAATATAAATAAAATGCCTTTGGCTAATCTTCAAAACATTGACATCGTTGATTGTTTCAAAGAAATTTTGATATTTTCATTAAATGGGTCGTTTTGATAACTTACCCCCCCTCCTTTTTTTTGGGGGGGGGGAAAAAACACCTTTTTTCCCCCCGGGGGGGGGTTTTTTTTTTGGGGGGGGGGAATTATAAAAAAACATATTAAAACAATAATTAACTTCATATTTGACAACAATGGATTCAATTTGATTATCATTAGAAAAAATGAACTGCTAGAAAAAATTTTAAAACAAGTTGACCAACATAAATGATAAAAATAACTAGATCTTATAGCCTACATTTATTAAATTAGAATTTTTAATTAAGAGGAAATGGCTTGCAAGATTAAAAATATAATTTGAATTTAATCATTGAAATGCATTTTGAAAGCTGTGATTAAAATAAAAACAGAATAAATAACAACGTCAAAGGAACTCAAACACCAATGAATACAGAATTGAAGAGATGTAGAATATATATTATTTCATGTGATAAATTCCATTTTTATTTCATTATTATTATTATTAAATATAAAACGGATTAATAATAGGCGTAATTTTTTTAGTTGATTTAATCAACTTTAATAAAGACATATAGCCTAAGCTATAAGAAATTTAAATATATATAAATTATATCTTCTATTTAAAAATAAATATTAAAAAAATATTCTATTTTATATATAGTACTAATAATGAAATTTTATTTTCCATTTTTAAAACTTTTTAATTAATTCCATATGAAAAAGTACAAATTTATTTATTTATTTTTTTTAATGGGAAATGTAAGGAAAAATAACTCACAATAAATCAAGCAATTTAATTATTTCTATTTCTTCTTCAAAAGAAATTTAATATATAACAATAATTCTAACAATGTAATAATGCTTAAAAAATATAAACCCATTATGACGTCATTTATTTGCATTGTTGAAAAAAAATTAATTAGAAATTTTCAAAATTAATTAATGGCGTACGACTGACACTGAAAAAGAAACTACTAATATATAATAAAATTATATACAGGTGTGATTTATGATTTCAATCAGTAAAATGCCATCTTTTAGGTTATTTGATATTTAGGAAAGATAATATTCACTTTTAAATTAATAAATAATAGATGAAATGACGTCACAAACTATTATTTTTTTGCAAAATCACTTTTGAAATATTTTGTGCGTTATTTTTCATTACTTTCACCCACAAAAAAAAAAAGTCATAAATATATACTACTATATAATAAGAAAGCGAGACTTAATTTTTTTATATAAAACTCGCCTTTTTTTACATATTACTATTAATACAGAGCACATTTTTAAATAAATAAATATGTAGTCAACCACTGCTAAGTTCCTTTTCAAAAAGCTTTTTTTGTTTTTGTATAAAACTTTATACGATAATTGCCAAAGTGCTTAAAGCTTGTCAATCTAATAAATAAAAAGTTTATTAATTTCATTTTTAATTACTTAAATTAATTATATTTTTTGTTTAGATATAAAAAAAAAAAATGGCGGCCGACGCTCTCACCTCAACTAAAAAAAGAGAGAAAAAACGAATATGGAACAAATTTAAATACAAATGTGACGTATCATTTGAATCAGAAAAATGGCAAGAAATAAAAAATAATATTCACAAGAATTTATATCCTCTCATAGGATGGATCTAATTCAATGATTGTAGGTTATAAATAAATTTTCAATTTTTAAAATGAGTTTTTTTTTTATTATTTATATAAATAAATAAATAAATATACAAAGAGGATAAATAAAAACAATAAATAATTAGTCTTTGGATTTCAAGGTCATTTTTTGGTTTCATTGTTAGAGAGCGGAGTCACGTGTTGTTCGGGGATGGTGGTGACGTTTTTTCTCTTTTTCGACGCCTTCTCCTCGTCCTTGTCCCATTGCCTCTGCATTTGATCGTATTTCTCAATCGCCGTACGAACAAATCGACTAATTTCATCTAAAACTGTCGGTGTCACAAAAGTACGGATTTGTTCGCGTACTTTCTCTCTCCGAAGGCCGAAACCAAGGAACGTGAGCGTGCAAATGGGCGTTAAAGTGCAAACACCGAGCGTTAATGCACCGCCAATCAATAGATGCCAGGCTAAATTGACCAAAATGCCGCCGAATTTCCCGAATAATTTCATAAATAGAAGGAAACTCGGTAGAGCGGTGATTAGGCCCTTTTTGCCAAAAAGGCCGCCGCCGCCGGCGGCTGGCGCTGGGATTAGATAGCCTTCGTAGCCCGTTTGGACGCCGAAACCCTCGGGGTAGCCATTGCTGAAGGTGTGCGCGTAGGGGGCAGGCACGGCGTAGTGATGGGGCCCGAGCGATTTGATCTCCTCTTCGCCGAGCTCCTCCGGATTCACGAGCTCTGCATTCACACTTACCAACACCACCATCAACAACAACATTAATGAAGATGTCATCTGGAGCAGAAAAAAAAAAAATGGCGTTAATCTTTAATTAATCCAATTAAAATTTCCTTATTCCACGCTAAAAACAATCTCATCATCATTTTGGGTAATCGATCTTCGTTCTTTGCAGGCGCTATTGATTTGTGCTACACTCTGGCGGAAATCTTGGAAAGCCTCTTTGATATGTGCTTCACTCTAGCGGAGATTTATGAAACCCTCACAGTGCCCCTCCCCCAAAGAACTCTGGATCCTTTTTATATTGTTTTAAATAAAATATATATTCAGTTATATACATTAATTAAATTAAATATTGAAAATTTGAGATATATATTTTGTAAGTATTGATATATTTTAAGAGGAAAATTTTTTTTCCTCTCCCTCCCCCCCTCCTCGCAAGAAGAAGAAAAGGCGATAAGATACAGCTATAGAGACTTTTGATTTTAATTGTAATCTTTGTTTATGAAAGAGCCAATTCAACGTCAAAATATTTAGCGTCCATTCGTCTGTCTTTCTGTTTATTTCATTTAAAGCCTCAGGCGATTTCTCTAATCAATTAAGTTAGAACTGGAGAAAAATTGAAATTTTGTAGCCCTTTGTCTTCTTCTTCTTGCTTCGCCTTAATCCCGCGGTGCGGGGTCGGCGGAGGGGATCGCCATCAACAAGATGTGGGCCCCAAAAGACCGTGTGAATTGTGTGTGAGTGTTAAAAAAAATAAATAAATAAAAAAAAAAAAAAATATTCCAGTTCAGTGCCTGCTTGAGGATTTGTTTACGTTCATAGAATGCACAAATGCAAAGAATACATAAATATTTTTCCTTACATTTCCTATGGGAGAAATCGTAACTTTACGAATTAATAACTCAAAAAGTTATAAGAATTTCCGGGATGAAAATAATTTTCCTCTAATCCCTAGAAGGTTCTCTTTATTCATATAAAATTTCATTTTAAAATTCCAACGGGAAGTTGCCTAAATAGAGCGTGACAGACGGACTAAGCCTTATACCGAACCCTGGGTCTTAGCTAGTTAACTACGTCTTGGGCTGTTATTTAATCAGATGATTAGCTCAACTAGACGTGAAAAGATTCGTCATAGTCATAGTCAACTAGCTTATCCGGGAGATAGCTATATAGTTAATCAGAACTGAAGCAATCTGCCCTTAAAATAATTCATATAAACCTCATCTCCAAGACACAATGGTTTCAGTGGCGCGGGACGGGGTGGAGGGGGGGGGGAATGCTCAACCCAACAAAATAAATTATGGGGGAACTTGAGAAATTTACGGAAATAAAATGAATCAAGAAAAAGAAAAATAATAATAATGACGTCACCGCTTACCTTTTCTCTGTCTCTCTGGCCGATGGATGTAGATGTGCCTGTGTAGAGCAGATATTGGCAAATAGATGCCCTTAAATTGGAGTAGAAGATTTATAGAAATTCAATTAACGGCTCTTCACCTCGCAATTACCTCTAATGACCTCAATTCCCGGGAGGGCGCTTATTTTCGGATAAAAATGAAAGTTGCAACTCTGCACATTGGGGGGGGGGGGTATATTTCATTAATTATAGTTTTAAACGAAACTTCTAGTTTAGTCCAGTAAATTAATAATTGAAATACACATAAATAGTAAATTCATTCTTGGACTGTAGAAGGGGTTAATTCAATCAAGACAAAACAATTTTTCAAACTTTTTTTTTACTTCTTTCGAAGAATGCATCACGGAGAGGGAACCTTCTTTACGTCCCTTCCACAGGACGGGATGTCACAGCAACTCCCTCTCCTCGTAGAGTTGCCTGGGGGCTATTGTGGTGGGATCCAATATTCCAATGTGCCTGCTTGAGGATTTGTTTACATTAATATAAATATTTTTATTTAATGAAAAAAATCCCGCACGCCCAGGGTTTGAACACGGATCTCCTTTGTAGAAGCAGACACCCTAGCCCGCTACACCAACGAGTCCCTCCCCCATGGGGATACTAAATAAAAATTAATTATATAACAATTTTTATTATTTTTCATTTGAGAGATTTAATTATTTTAATTAATTTCTCATCGACTCAATGCTTTCCAATGGACGAACGAATTCTGCATTTTCTAGAATTTTTTGCGCTTCCCCTTTTGAGAATTTCGGGCATGTTGAACTCTCCATAATGTCCTCTATAAGACTGCCAACGCCAAGCGGTGCTGAAACTCGGGATAGGTGGCCCCCAAAAAACAAGACCGTTGAACGCCCTCCAGAAGCCATTGATACATTGTATTTAATAAATATATAAAGTCAAATGGCCTCAGCAGTCGAAATGACTAAAAAAAAGTGTCAAATTTCAACGGCTACCCTACTATAAATTCGAAAGTGGATTGTTATAATTATTTATAATATAAATTTTATTCTAATATATTATTATCCCCCCCCCCGTCCCCGTCTCAACCTATTTGATTGAAAGAAAGAATTGAGGGAGGAGGAGGAGGCGGATAGAAAAAATATTATCATGTGCATTCATTTTATTTATTGTAATATGTAATGATAAAAACACAAAAATTCTATTATGTAATTATTTATTTCTTACATATTTATTATTGTACTTTCATGCAGTTTTATCTTTTTTTTTTTTCCTTATTAAAAAAAAAAAGATTCTTAAAAATAAAGAAACATTTGTTTTGTTAATATGTGTTGTAATTAGGGTCCGACCGAAACAAGATTTTCAACCGAAACCGAATATTCGGCCTCAATCTTAGTTTCGGCCGAAATCGTAACTTGTATTTCCTATAAAAAATTCATATCATTTTACCTTTTTTTTCTTTTGAAATTTTTCCTGCCCTGAGGAAAATTTTTTTCCCCTCCCGAGAAAATCATTTCACCTTTTTTTTAGGGAGACTAAATATTTTTCCCGCACCTTTTCCGCTTTTGCAAATCATTTGACCTTTTTTTTTTGCATGCGAGTCTCATCCCATCTTTTCAGACTCAGGTTTCGGCTACTTTTTGGCCGAAACCGTAACCAAACGGAATATTCGGTCGGTTCCTAACTGTAATTAGTTTAATAAATAAGAAATTTAACGTTTGGGTCCGTGAAGAGAATTAATAGGCCTATTTACTAGATCAAATAGCCAAATGCGATGCTGTGGTCTAGTGGTAGCGCATGTTAAGAACAAATCGGCAGATCCGGCATCTTTTTCTACTGTTTGATTTAATAAATATCAACTGTTAATACACTTCTCGTCTAAAAAAAAAAAAACGAAATTTTTTGTTTCTTCTTAAAAAAGACCTTTTCTAATCTTATCTTATTGATACTGTAATTTATTCAACATTTTATATGAAACATTTCTAAGTAAATTTAGCTCAGGAGCCCACATCTTGTGGGTACGTGGGGCGACCACGAGCTGCCCTAGCAGTCTCTTCTCTTCCCTTCTCTATTTTGAGCAGGCGTCAGACCGTGCGACGGGCCGGCTTTTTTTCCTTCCCGGTCGCAAAAACCCATAAACCGCCGACCCCGCACAGAGGGATTTAAAGCGAAGAAAGAAGAAGAAGATTTCTAAGTAAATTTAACACAAATTCATATCATTTTAATAAATAATTTAAATAAAGACAAAAATGTCGAAATTTTTTTTATTAACGTCAAATGTCTATTTTATTGGAAATTCTTATAAAAACAAAATTTTGAATTTTAATCCAACAAAACATGTCGAGATTATGTGTGATTTGTCCCTGAACCCTCACCCGAACGACGCATTTTTGTTCCCAGAACGACTAACGGGGTCTGACGGACCCCTCAATAATTAACTCATTCTAGAAGGCTTAAAGGCAATATTTGCTCTTCTTTTTATCTAAAATTAAAATTTTATTCATTTATTAATTATTATTTGATAAATTTGCAAAATAATTATGTATTATTTACCAGTTTATGAAGTTTTCAAAAATGTACAAAATAGATTGACTTTTAAAAGTAATATATTTTAAATACTCAGCCAAAATTGTGAAAAGAGACAATGTATGTAATTGAAGATAAAGGATTATTAATAAATGAATTGAAAAAATTCGAATTTTTTAAATATTTTAAACGTATTGTAAAAAAGGGTCCGACTGACCCAGACGAGCCGGATGTGTTAGATAAAAACTTTTTATTTAACAATTATAAGTTTAAATAAAAAAAAAAATTAAGTAAAAATGTAATTGGAGCCCGTCGCACAGTGGTCCCAGAGAAATTCTAGGACGCCAAAAATCAAAAAACCGATGTCAGCAAATTAAGAAATCTATTGTGAAGTACAGTCTTCAAGGCATCTATTTTCACACACGAGAACCGTTGAATTGGGTATCTTTTTGTGTGAGATGAGCACCAAGTGGGGGGCATAGTTGAGTGCCAGCTGGTTGCTCTATTCTGCCCATGTTTTTCAACCGCGCTGTTTTCCTATGACCTAGTGTTTTGATTTTTCCTGTGAATGTTTTTAGAAAGTATTTTTCGTGCTGAACATTCATTTTTGAATTTTAATGAAATCCAACGCGACAATTTAATGTTTAAAGTAAGTACTTTTTTTTTTTACAAAAATCTGCTTACAAAACGCATTAATCGTCATTTATCAAAACCGACTCCGCACATTTCTTCATTCAAACATGTACTTTCAGATGGCGTTTTCAGTTTTTGCGGTTTTTGAAAATAAGTCACTTTTTAGTTCAAATTTGTGTGATTTCTTCATTAAACTGATTTTGTTTTTTTGATCATCAGTGATTTTATTAAATTAACATGTGAAAAGTTGGTGTGTACATCATGGGCGTAACTAGGGGGTGCCGGGGGGACATGCCCCACCCCCAGAAGGCTGGGGACGCGTCGCCCGGGCTAGGGTGAAATTGAAATCGACATATTTTCCTTTATTTTATTTAAATTGTATTAAAATGATTTGTATTTGTGCTAAGTTTACTTAGAAATGTAGAAGATATTTCATTATTAAATGTTTCTTAAATTAGAGTATTAAAGACACAAAATGTTACGTTTTTTATGACACGCAATTGATTTGTTTTAAAGGGGCGGCGTATTAGCCCTAATTGTAACTCGATTTGTTAATTCATAATTGGTTGATGTCAAATCAATCAAATTCTGTCTCTTTGCCCAAATAGAATAGAAATTTGGATAAAAGTAGAAATATCATCGCTCGCTTTCATTTCTATCTAATTGTAAGCCTACTATCAATCAAAAACAAACGATTCTTTTTTGTTTAATTTAGACAACAAATACACTAACTACTTTTTAAATTCACAAGAGAGAATATAATAATATAAATGGTGTAAAATGTTTATAATATTTAAGAAGAATTTGAATTTGCCAACGGATGATGAAGAAGATGCCCGCATTTATGGCAAGAAGAATTTGGATTATGAAATGCTGATGATGATGATGATGCGTCCGTCGTGACATGCTCCGTGACATTCGATGACGATTCTATCAGAGATAATAGAGAAATAAAATTGGAATGAAATAAAAAAGAAAAGAAAATTTGATTTTACCCTCTTCTTCCAGGGTGCCTGGAATTGCAGCTGCAGCGGCGGCAACCACTAAACCACCTTGCACTAAATCCAATCGAGAGTCCAACGAAAATTGTTTGCCAGACATTAAAATTCCTTTAATCCGGCGTCGCATTGCTAAAATAAACAAAAATATATATATATATTTATATACCTTCTACATCTCTTGGAATCAAGTTAATGCATCTTTTATATTTGCATTTTAAATGGAAAAAAGTTGAATTGAATTGATTAATATGCCCGTAAGTGATAAGAAGTGAATTTTAAAACAACCGTTGAGATTTCTTGGAATTAAATGACGACTTTCACTAACTAACCTTCATGACATTTGACGAAATAATTTCCTATTCAAAATAACATTATAATAATTAAGAGAGTCAAAAATAAAAATATTTGAAAAGAAATTTAATATTTATTTATTAAAATTTAATTTTCTCATATTAAGGAAAAATACAAATTAAATAAGAAAATTCATTTGATATTGAGTTATAAGAAGAAAGAAAAAGAAAATAAAGAGCAATTTCTTTTCAACTCCGCCATTTTGACTGGCGAGATTTTTTTTCCATTTTTTTTTTTTCTAATATATTCTTTTGTTTTTATTATATATTGTCTATCGACCCCCCATAATTAATAAAAAATATTTTTAAATTAAAAAAAAGGAATAAATAAATGCTAGAAAGTGTGAGGAACGCCTACCTGGACTATCCTTAGCCTCGAGGCACAATTGGCCCAAGCCACCTAAAATGGCAGCAAACGAGCCATTTACTATTTTAGGTGACATCGGCGAATTGGCTAGCAGCAAACTCGAGCCAAAGCCTTCTGCTTTGAGGGTTGCCTCCGCTAGAGCCACTCGAGGTCTAAAACGAAACAAACAAAATTAGTTGGAATTCCAATCATATGTATAAATTAAAAAAAAAAAAAAATTATCTAACTCACCATAAAAAAACAACAACTACTACTGTACAGAACAATGGGTCGTTTTGATAACTTACCTACCCCAACATGAAAATAGCCTCCCTATGGGAGAAATACTTGTGTTTGTCCTTCAGCATTAAAACAGCTGAAGGACAAACACCATGTATTTCCCATAGGGAGGCTATTTTAATGTTGGGGTAGGTAAGTTATCAAAACGACCTATATGCAAGCTTCTATACTTGTCATGCAGCTGTCAAAAACTAATTACAATACATAAATTTAATTTATTACCGAGCCAAACAAATTGTTGGATGCCTTATTTTTTTACTATTATTTGAAAAGATGCCTAAAAGACTTTAAAAAAAAAAAAAACTTATTCACTTATATATTCCAATTCAATGATTGCAAGAGATGTAGAAGGTATATAATATATATATAGGCCTATTTTGTTTATTTTAACAATGCGACGCCGAAGAAAGGAAAAAATTATATTTTGATGGAAAGAGCCAACTCACATTTCATTTATTTACCTTTGGAGAAGATAAGATCAAGAATTTAGAATAGAAATAACGGAATCGATTATTCACCCGACGAAGGAATTATAATTAGAAATTCAAATTTCTAAAATGCTTTCAATTTGACTTTATACATTTTTATATTCTAATAATTGAGAGATTTAATCATCTGAATTAAATGTTCTGCTAATTAATTGCTCAGATAGCTAATTTTATGTGAAAAATCTCATTTTTTTTAACCCGAAGGTTAAGCGTGTTCTTGTTTCGATGATTTGCTATCTGTCGGATAAATTTGCTTGTTGACTAAAGCTGAAGCGCCCTAAATTGTCTTTTTTTTATTATAAGTTCTAAGCGCATTTTCTTTTCAAAAAAAATCATTAATAATTAAAAAAAAAAAAAAAAAAACGCCAAATTAAAAAAATAAATTCTTTTTTTATATTACGTATATTTTTTTTTACATACAGAATATACAAGAATGTACAAATTCACAATTGAAACATAAAATGTTTCCTCACTTCAAGAGAGGTTTTTATATTTTCAAACAAAACCGTCCTGCGGTTTTTGACCAACTTAGGGATGTATAGGTGAGTTGAATTGTAGCAAGAAAAGCAATCAAAAACTGATTATTTATTTATTTTTAAGGGAATATCTTCAAAAACAATTTTATTTAATCTTTTTCAGTGTAAAACCAAAAAAAGTTTGTTTTTTTATAAAATTTTTTTTTTTTTTAAAAAATTTGTGAAATTTTTTTTTTGGGGGGGTTTTTTTTTTGGGGGAAAAAAAATGGGGTTTTGGGTTAAAATTTGTTTTTTTTTTGGGGGGTTTGTTTTTTTTTTTTTTGAACCTCACATTTTGGTTAAAGACGCCGCCATGTTTGTGTTTTCTTCCATCTCTGAGTTGTCAAGTTAACAACATAACCTCACTTTTTGGTTAAAGACGCCGCCATCTTTGTATTTGCTTCCATCACAGTTGTCAAGCTAATAACATAACTTTATTCATTGAAGCTCGATATTTGTTTGCCTAATACGTAACAATAAGATTTTTACTCTCCAACACTACACTAACACGGAATTTGTAGTTTTTCTTGCTACATTTAATCAAGATTCAATTATTTTTATCAAAATATCTCTGTGTGTGTGTGTGTTTTTTGTGATTATAGAGTAGACACAATTGTGACCAAACGGCTTGAAACGAAATTTAACAAAACATATTAATTTTAACAATAATTAATTGTTCTTGGATTCGCTTAACTAAATTTGTCTTATTTATTGAAAAATTACTTTGATTGCTTCCGATACTTACATAATCAGACCTATTCTCTAAAAACAGGCGTTAAAATTTAACTTTTAGTGTTAAAAAAGAAAAACAAATAACACCAGCGTTAACAAAATTCAATTCTTTGATTATTCTCCTAGTTTCTGTACAAATGTTTCTGCTTCCATCTCAATTGTCAAAGTAATAACATAACCTCACTTTTTAGTTAAAGACGCTGCCATGTTTGTGTATAAAACAAATATGTCGTTAAAATCTCTTGGATATTATATTAATTTTTAACATTTTTGATTAAATATTAACGCTTTGGTGTTAAAGTTGTTACAAGGAGGTGTTAAAAAGAATTGAATTTTAAACAAATGTTAAATTGTAACATTTTTGCTTAAAGAATTCGCCGGATTGGGAATTTTCTATGTACTTTTCAAAAATGTTTGCGATAACATTTTTACTTTCTCTTACCTCTATATATGTTAATATATAGAGAGAGAAAGTATTGGATTCATGTCAAAATGTCGAGATTTTGACAGATATACACGTTTTGAGGTCCCTCGAGTCCGAAAATTGAGCGACAAGAGGTAAGAACTCTGTGCCTACGACCCAGATATAGATACTCACGGTAAAAATCTATTAAATTGAAAAAAAAAACTTCCTCAGGACAATCATCAACGTTTTGAAAAAAAAAAAAAATCTTTTATCAAGCCGTCACAAAAGTGTCCAACTCACATGTCTAATTACACAAACTACTTGCGGAATTTAATACAAAAAAAAAAAATAATAATAATAATAATATACTGTGACGTCATTACCAACTTATCTGTCATATTAATAGTCATTGAATTTTAAAGTTTTAAACGAATAAAAAAAAAATTGATTATCCGAACCAGCGAATAATCAAATTTCAAAATTTATTTTGAAATAAAAAAAAAAATTTTTTTAATCGCATTATCTAATCCGTGCCATTTTTCTGATTAAAAATATATACAACACTTGTATTGAAATTGTTTGTATTTAATTAAAAAAAAATTTGTTTTTTGTTTGAGGTGAGGACGACGCGTCATCCGCCCTCCGCCATTTTGTTTCATTTCGGCAACAATGACTATTAATGAGACAGAGAATACATAAATAAAATAAAAAGCATAGAGCTGCAGCGTGCAACGCAACAATCATTCTCTAATCTTTAAGAAACCAGACTTGTTGTTAAGATAATTTTTGTTGTTGTTGTTGTTGTTGTTGTTGGAGGACTCAAACCTGGCGTCCGAAGGGCCGCCCATCAATATATAATCCGCGCCTTTTTGCAAAACTCGCCAATCTCTTATGACATCTTCGAGTGTTGTTCGCGGTGACGTCACCGTGAACCGAATGACGTATTTGCCTTTCAATGACGCCGGGACACAATGAATTGCCCCGGAGGCGTTCACGTGCCGTAACAGTTTCTCAGTTAGAGCGTTATCACCACGTAAACGTAACACGACGAGACCTAAATGACGCGGCGCTGCTACCTGCAAAAAACAAAATAACAAATTCATTATTTTTCTTCTTTTTTTTTTTTTTGTTTCTTTCTCTCTTACCTCAAATCGTTCGTCGGCACGGACAAATGCTTCAAAACGTTCAGCGAGATGGACACCTTTACGGATGTGATTTTGCAATCCTTTAATTCCATATGAACGGATCACAAACCAAAGTTTTAGAGAACGAAAACGTTTGCTTAACGGAATTTGCCAATGCTAGAAAAGAAGAAATTATTAGTCTTTTTTTTTTAGATAGATGAGACAATTTAAAGACCGTCCCTATTTATTTCACTTGAATGGTACCCGTAAACGGGATGGAAACCTTTCTCTAACCCCCTCTAGCACAAGAGGTAAGAACTCTATCTACCACAATGGTTATGACCCAGGGGTAAGGAGAGTGTGTAAATTTTCTCTTTGACCCGCTTTTTGGACTCAAAGGTCCTCAAAATCTGTGATTCTAGGAAAAACTAGTTTGGCCTGCGAGAAATCAGTTTATCCATACGCACTCAGGACGCACTTGTTTGTCCTAAAAAAAAAACAATTTGGCCTGCGAAGAGATTTCGCAACTCCGAGATAACTTTATTATTTGACATATTGTCACAGGAAACATAGAAAAATATGGGGAATGACTTCCCCGAGACTTTCTCGTAAATTATTTTGAAATTACGTCTGTGCGTGTGTGTGTGTGAACACGATTGCTTAAAAACCAAAGCAGCTAGATAGATGAAATTTGGTATATGCTCATTACACTAAAATTGTAAATTTCTATCAACTTTTGGAGTAAATTTGTCCCTAAGTAAAAAGATCAAAAAGTTTTTTTTTTTGGCATTTACAAATGTTCAATATGTGTCCCCCCCCCCCTAGTGATTCTGCAAGCATGGGAAAACTTGCGCCCGGGGCAAAAATTATAATTGTAGTAAAGAAGAAAGAAAAGAGCGATTGCAGCTAAGTTTATTTCATTTATTTAGCGTTTATTAAACGAAATAAACTTAGCTGCAATCGCTCTTTTCTCAGCTATCCACCTCACTCTAATAAAATTATAATTCTCCCTTCCAACAAAAATAAATTATATTTTATTATAAAAAATCTGGTGTGACAAGCACAGAACACAACTTTCGATTACCGAAGGTAAGAGAAAGTTGTGTTCTGTGCTTGTCACACCAGATTTTTTGTGTCGACATATGTTTAGTTTCCGCCAATATATTAGAATTTAAGATGTCAAATTTATAAACATGGGAAAATATTTATATTTTGTTACCATGGCAACCATTTCTCCTATCTTTTCTATGGAGTACAAGAGTAAAGTGTGCTTCAAACAATTTTGAGGGCAAAACGAGAATATACATTTGAAAGAGCATCTAAAAATAATTGATTTTTGAATTTTAATCAAAATCGTTAGAGCGAATTTTGAGAAAATCTAAAAAAACTGAAAAAGTACATCAGTAAAGTACTAGTACTCTTTGGCCGATTTTGATTAAAAGCTTATTTTTCGGTCCCGGGGGTGTTTAACTAAATATAAAATTTCAACCTCGTAGCTCAATTCCTTCATGCTTAAAATTGAACACAGACACACAGACAGACACACAGACACACACAGACAGACAGACCATGTCGCGAAACCACTTTTGGATTCAGGGGACCTCAAAACGTAAAGATCCATCAAAATCTCGACATCGAATTTTTTGACATGAATCCAATACTTTCTCTCTCTATATATATTACATATATACATAGGAAAGAGAAAGTAAAATTGATTCAACATTAAATCTGCTTACAGCCAAAATGCTGCCCCCAAATTCTGGCGTTCCTGGGCTAATTCCAACGCCCCCCCCCTCCCCCCCCCCCTAGACTAGATGACGAAATGAGATAAATATTAGATTTAAATATTCTTGTAATAACGAAAAATATTTAATATTATTTTTAGATGAGTTTGTATTCACTACAATGAATAATACAGTTTTTTTGTAAAAATATAAACGCCCTAGGCGGCCGGGGCCGTGGCCGCCTCTGCCCCCCCCTTTTTGTGGGGTGTCTGCAAGTCCCTATCTATGTGTTCAAAAGCACTCTTGATGCGAGCTCACGTTTCTTGGTAGAGGTGTATCGGATCTTTCCCATACCCAAGGAAATCGCTTGGGGTTAGGTCCGGAGAACGCGGAGGCATACATTGATAGGGACAGGGAGTGTGTGACGAACTTGATTATTGGCTTGATGTCTGCAGAATCTCTAGGAGGGGGGGGGGGCGAAACTTTTTGAGTTTTTCCATGTGTGTCCACCAAAGCCCTGTGACAATATGTCAAATATTAATAGTTATTTCGGAGCTTGAATCATTTGTAATAACCCACACCGGGGGACTTTCATTTCACCCACCCGAGGTTTCACCGTGCTTGGCATTGCTTAACTGCAGTAATTTGGATTTTTCTATATATATGTAAGGGGCCATCCATAAATTACGTCACACGAATTTCAAGACTTTTTAACCCCCCCCCCCTCCCCAGTCCGTGTCACAGGTTGTCACATTTTGAAAAATCCCTCCCCCCTGATGTGACGTCACACATTTTCCAATTTTATCAATAATAGACACCTAATTATGCTAATTATAATAATAATAAATAATCTCATAGCGAGAGTGCTAAAGTATTAAAAAAATATATATTACGTTCGTAAATATTAAAAAATTTTTTGTTCACCTATAAATTTCGAGTTTGGGCATCTCGAATTTTGAAATGTGACGTCACAAGATTTTTCACCAGGGGGTCACATAATGTCACATTCTGGTGATACTCCCCCCTTTTAGGTGTGACGTAATTAATGGATGGCCCCTAAGAGAAAGTAAAAAGAATTTTTTTTTTTTTTAATTTAAGATCTTCGTCTCTATTTATTTCAATTAATTTGTCGCATGAGACGGGATGCTAACCTCTGGCTCCTAGCACAAGAGGCAAGAACTCTAACTGAAATGCCTACGACCCAGGGAAACACATCTTCTCTTAATAGATTCATAATTTGTTCTTACCATATAATCAATAGCCAATCCTGAATTTTCGTGTTTTAAATAAATAGGATCGACATTAAAAGTTCTATGTAGAGCACAACTACTTCTTACCCTAAACAAAAACAAAAACAATAATAATAAATAATATGAGCAAAAGAGGAAGAGAAAAAAGAATAAAAAAAACTAACCACATAGCAGTGCAATCGAAATGTGTAAGAAGCCATTTACTTGGATTGAATGCAAATGAATCGGCGTATTCAATTCCTTTCATCCATTGGCGATATTCTGGACAAATAAATGCACTCCCGGCATAGGCGGCATCTACGTGCAGCCAGATACCCTCTTCTTGACCTAGTATTCAAAAAACAATCAAACAGTTTAGCTGGAGAGGAAAAACAAAAAAACAAAAAATCTGTGCTTGTCACACCAGATTTTTTTTTTGTGTCGAATTATATTTAGTTTCCGCCGATATATTAGAATTCAAGGCATATTTTGTAGCAAAAAAAAAAAATATAATTTTAATTAAATTAAATACGTTAATACGACACAAATTGTGCCATTGCTCTCAAGATGACGTATTAAAGCCTTTTGAAACTTAACCTTTTGTTATTTATTTAATCTATAATTAGATACAAAGGTAAATTCTTTGGATTATAATAAAAAATAATATACATTTTTTTTTGTCAAAGAATACTTACAAATAGGTCCCAGTTCAAGTAAGTTGTCAAACGAACAGGCGCCAGTAGTCCCTAAAGTGGCGCACATCTGCAAAAAAAAAAAAAAAAAAAAAATTAAATTAAATTTTTTATATTTTTTTGGCTCCTCCTCCTCCCCTCATAGCCTTTTTGCCTCCCAAGTATTTTACCCAGTTTTTTACAAAAAAAACTACCGCGGAAAAAACTAGTTGTAAAAAACTTCTAAAACCAATCTCATGAAAAAATTGGATAAAAGCTTTTATTTCATATTTTAGAGCATTGTCGATGTTGTTTGCTTTTTATTTAGTGAATAATATAATCAAAATGTTAATAAAATAATTGAAAAATGAAATTCAAAAATTAAATATGGTAAACTAACCTCCAACTGTCATTTCATTTTTGAGTATATTTATTATTTTCTTTAATTAATTAATATCAGATAATTAAATTGAGTTTGCTTTTATTTTTTAGGTTTCTGATAAGGAACTAAACACATATGGAAAATTAATTTTAAAATATATATGGCCCGAAAAGTGGAATCTGACAGAGGTTGCAAATCCTCAAGATTTAAAAAATATTCAAAAGTAATATTTGTTTTGGTTTCTATAATATAAAAAGAAGAAAAAAATTATACTAGTGTATTTAATTTGATCTTTCAAGCATCATTTTTATATGGTTAAGAAAGAAAAAAACAAAATTTGAATTAAAACATTTTAAAAGCATCTCATCTTATTTTTGAATATATTAAAATTATCTAAAAAAAAAGAATTATTAAATGTCAATTTAATAAGTATGAATGTCGTAAATCTTTACTTCAAACTTAAAATTTTATTTAACAGTTTCATTTCTGGTCAAATCGGGTTCGCGCATGCGCATCCGAGTTTTTGCGCGTTTTTTGTAAAAAACTACCAAATTGTGTACAAAACCTCTGGAATCAGAATTAAATGCTGTCTTTCATGATAATATAGACAAATAAAATAAAATAAATAAATTTATTACGACCCGCTTAGAGGCACCAGTCCTCGGTGGCTAGGTCCAACAAACACAACACAAATTTAAATACAATAACAAATACAACAAAAATAAAGAAAAATAAATAAATAAATAGAACACTAAATTACTTGCCGATTAAGATAAGATGTCCCTGTTATTTTCGTTTGTATTTTACAATTTCTTTTTAATAACCAACTGATAGTAAAGGATTTACAATCGCCTTTAATTTAAAGACCCAATAAATTTAATACATCGATAATTAGAACTGGTTTTCTTGCAGCCCATCGAGAGGTATTGACATGTATCGTTTAAGGGCAGTTTTATTATTTATTTATTTTTTTGAGGGTGTAAAGAACTTAAATTTTAATTTTATAATTACATGCTGCTATCTGTAGCAGGCAAAGGTATATGGCCTACGCATTAAATTTCGAAATGCTGCCCCTGATTACGTCATTCCTTCCTCTGTTGGTCAGATTGCTAATTGATCCGATTATTATTTTATTCGGTGTGTGTGGGTGGGCACAAAAGACTTAAGCCGATTTCTTTCTCTCCCTTGGGATCCAATTAATTAAGACTCTTGTCTGCAAAAGTCTGATTGCAACAAAACAACAAATTCATTATTTTTCAGGGTTTTAAGAAATAAAGAAAAAAAAAATAATTATGCGCCATCTATGTATGCAAGTCATTTGATTGTGGAGATTATTTTTTTGGAAATTCTAAATACCCTGAAATTTTATTCTGATTCGATTATTCATTTAAGATTAAAACGTATTCTGCGATAATTGAAAATTAGACTAATAAAATCAATTTTTACTTATAAACCCTCTAAATGTGTGTATTTCTTAAAATAAAACCAAGCCTAATATT
Organism: Euborellia annulipes; assembly: GCA_023213315.1. NCBI lineage: Eukaryota > Metazoa > Arthropoda > Insecta > Dermaptera > Anisolabididae > Euborellia > Euborellia annulipes. The sequence goes on from JAKCPI010005700.1 coordinate 38,293, forward strand.
AGCCTCGTAAAATTCTCTATACATTAAAAAAAATCCTATGAAAATCCGTCAAGTAGTTTCGGAGTTATCGCGTTACAAAGAAATAGAAAAAAGTTGAAATTAAATCTCACAATTATTATTCTATAATTAAGTATATAAATTAAGTTTTAATTTTATATTGAATTTTTTTTTTTAATTAAATTCTACAAATAATCAAAAAATTTTTATAAATTGTGAGTTTGATTTCAACTTCTCCTTTGTAACGCATTAACTCCGAAACTACTTGACGGATTTTCATAGGATTTTTTTTAATGTATAGATAATTTTACGAGGATTTTAAAACTCATAATTGAAAACGATCAAATTAGAAGTATTGACTCTAAAATTAAAGCAAGTTCTATGTTGTCATCATTTTAAAAAGATGTATTTAATCAAATAAAAAAAAAATCAATAATTTGAAATGAGATTTTTAGGCTTTTAGTATAATAAACAAAAAAAAAAAAAAGCTCAGAGCTTTAATTACTGCTCACAGACAGCCACACATACACAAGAACATATTTTAAGTGACAGTCTCATTTTCTAAATTATTAAAAAATAACATTAATCAATTTTAATAATGAGAAATTTCATATTAAAAAAAAAATAAATAAATAAATAATTGACGTCATACAGAATGGACTTGAGGATTTTATTGGAGGTTGGTTGGCCTAATAGACAAAGTCGTGTAAACACATCGATCAATAAGTCCTGGGTTCATTGAAGCATCTACGAATAGCCAGCGAATCGTCGCAGAGGAACCAAATCTGGAGAATACGGTGGGAGCCATCATTTCCTTCAAATTCTGTTTTTTTCTTCCATCGTTTTGAAAATAGCAAAAGTTGCATTACTAAAACTCAATGACACAATATCATGAAGTTTTAGGTGGGTGCTAACTGAAAATGGTATGGATTTGTTATCTGTTGGGACTTATTGATCGATGCTCTAAATTTATGTATTGTTCCATTATCTAATTGTTGAAACTTCAGATTTTTTTGATGAACGTCCATAAAATGATAATCGGTACTTACAAAGAACGGGATGAGTCCATTGGCGCGATCTCGTGCGATCGCCTCGCGTACAGAATCCCCTCTCATTGAAAGGTGATCATCGCTGACGACGTAACGCATCTTAACAAGTCCAATGATTCCCGCTTTCTCTACCGAACTATGAGCTTGATCGGAACAATATGCAACCAATCGAGCCGCTAATTCTGCAGGTTCCGGCAATTCCTCGTCAGTATTCGCGTCTTGGGCAGCTGTTACAGAGAGAAATTCAATTCTAATTTCATTCTAATTCGAAGAAGGAGGGAACATACCTTTGGCAAGACGTCTAATTGCTGCTGTACGTCCAGCTAATAGAGCGATTAACGTCGCTTCGCTTGCTGTTGTTTGAAGAACTCCACCGCCACCTTCAGCGGCATCCTTGCCGCCGGAATGCAAGAAACTCTCAGGAAGTCCGATCATTCGACCCAACCAATCAGTAACCACGGCCTCGAGTTCGGTACAAGCAGGACTCGAAGCCTGAACCAATCAGAAATTAGTAACTATTCTGGACCTTTAATCAATCAATTAATCGAGTTCTTACCCACGTAAATCCAATGCAATTGATGGCGTCTGCTAGCATATCTCCAAGAAGAGATGGATAAGAATTGAGAGCGGGGAAATAGGCGTGCATATGAGGCGACTGCCAATGGGTAACCTATAAAAAAAAATCCTCGTTTTACTGAACGTATCGAACGTTTGATAAGAATGAAATAAAAACAAACCCCTGGCATGACGACACGGTCGACATCAGAGAAGATGGTATCCCAGGTTTCCCCTTCAAGTGGGGCTTCGGCCGGGACCAATCGACGAAGATATCCCGGGGAGACATCAGGGAATACCCGCCGTTTACGGATATTCTCCAGATAATCAGCAATATAATCCACCAGCTCTTTACCTAAAAACGCAAAAAAAGAGAGTACAAATTATAGATGCCAATCCACTCATATGGTATAATTAGAAAATCTTATTATTGCTTAAGGCGGGGCAGGAGCGAAGGTGTTACGCATGTTTTTCCCTAGATGGTGTGTCACAAAAAGTATGCCCAAAAAATCAAGTAATTCAAAAATTTGCCAAGAGATGTCAGAATGGTAGCTAATGATATTTAATGCATTTGGTTGATTTTCATTGATCTTTTAACAATAAATACTTTATAAATGTTATGTATCTTTTATAAAAGCATAAAAATATATAAATATAGGCCATTAGGTGATCGGCTGTTAGACTAGCCTGCCATCTATTGCAAGAATGCTGAACTAATTTGACAGTTCATTTTTAAATAAATCATCTAAGCTTATTTTAACAATTTCTTAATTAATATGTGATTAATAATAACAATAAATTCATTTTTGAATTTAAAAAAAATCAAAGATTATTGGGACAGATTGTTTTTTTGTATTTGCTTGATAACAAAAAAATTAATTACGATAATTTTTTAATAAGTCATTAAACAAATTATAGCTCGATGTCCCCTAAAAATTTGCTTTAAATTAAATTCCCACTTTGACATTCTAACTGTCAAATATTATATTCTACATTTCGTATGTTATATCTAGGCGTAAATTAGTTAAAAGAATATATATTCTGTTAAAATCATATTTAGTCAAAGAATATTATACTCACTTGCATTGTATTGTTTCGTCATCAATATATATAGGGTTAAATATTTATTTATCTTAAATCCTTTTATTTAATTAAAATAAAAGAAATATTTTATGATATTTATTACAAATTTAATAACTTCATATTTCTGTTGTTTTTTTTTTTTTTTCTTATCGCTTTGTTATCAAATATGTGAGTTAATAACTTGTTAGTTAGGCCTGTACGCTTTTAAAATAAAAAATTGATTAATTATATTTAATTTAGAAGGACTATAATTTAATTTAACCTATTTATTTAATAATAATAATAAAACAAATAGGGTTATGGTATCTATTAATCAAAAAATAGCAAATTAAAATTTTTATTTAAGGTTGTTCGGATAGTACCTCGTAAGTCATAATAGAATCTAAATTTTTTTTTAAATAAAATTAAAAATTTGAATGCCAAAATTCCTTATTATAATTTAGTCGTGACCTATCATAGTTTATAATTGGATTAAGTTAATAATTTAATTACCAAAAATAATAAATGAATGACTTTTGACTTGAGCAGTATTTCACGTAATATAGAACTGGCAACATTGCATTCATCAGCTATCTATTTTAAATCTTAAACGCCTTCAATTTTATTTTATTTAATATATTACAATGTTTAATGCAAATCAGTTTAAACACAATGGACGATTTGCGAGAAAAAATATCGTAAAATGGAAAAAAAAATGTAACTGACATCGAGAAAAGACAATTATTTTATGCGACGTTGCCAGGCTGGTCTGACTCTCGAGACTTCCTTATTTTTAAATATTGGCGACTGTCATTTTGGAGAATTTTTTGACTTTCTTGTTAAAATATCTTTAAAAGCGTTCGGCAGAAACTCTTGATTTTATGTTTAACGTATTCCTCGGAAGTGAATTGATAAAATGTAAGTTTTTTTGTTTTTGTATCTAATGCAGAGGTGGCTATATAATTCGATATGTGTGCGTTTCGTCGACATTCCCCATAGACTACATGTTTAATTTCAATTTTTTAAAAATTAATTACACGATAACCCTGCGTCAGATCTGCTTCAAAATTTTATTTTATACGTATTTGATAGTGATTAATAACATATTAAAAAATTAGCTTTTAATCTAATAAAGTGCTTTAATGTCCGAACAACCTTAACCGGATGGCTTGACGAAATCCAACTCATTCTGTCACTCCCCATTCACGGTCAGTTTTTGGAGTGATCGTAAATGCCCCGGCCTAAAAGGTGCCACATCTCCTTCATTCACTATTATTATAAATTGAAATAAAACCGAGAGGATTATTCTCTGCTATCATCTCTTGTCTAGAAGCAAATTTCATTATTCTATCAAATAACAAATGGACTTTTTGTTTTTGTTAATAATAATATATTACTCTTTGCAGGGTGGGAGAACAAATTTATTGAGATGAAGTCTATAAATGCGTGCAAATTGATATAGATAGGATTGAATAAATAAATAAATACAGATCCTATAAAAGGAAGAGAGACAAGCAAGTTACGATTCTAAACTAAGCCATCGGATTTTCTGCTTTATTTCCTTTCCCCCTCCCCCCTCCCCCCCTTATTTATTTATCTATTCTTTTCTCATTATATACAAAAATAACAACTTATTAAACTAGAGGGGAGAAAGGGATCAAGTTTAAAAAAAAAAAATCTTTAAAAAACTCACAAATCTTGAGGTTAAAATAAATTTGAATTTCATTCCAAGAGATTTAGAATCTTAAAAGAAATTTAGCCCAGTCAATTTAGGGTTTCACCTCGGAATGAAAGATGATAAGCTGAATTTTTGTATGGACCTTTATTTTGGCATTCTAAATGATGTCTCAAAAGTCACATATTGATCACGTGTCCGCGTCACGCGGTATTCCAGTTCATGGGTCATGAAAATCAGTTTTTCGCAAATATCTCGTTTCCTATACCTTAAATGATATTTGGACCTATTATAAAAGTTGTAGAGGATAAAATTCTCTACAATTTATATCTGAAGCATTTTTTTATACGACTAACCATTCTTGAGGTAGAGCGTAAAGAGTGTGCAGCGCATAGCTTAATGCACGTAATGTGTGACTCATGCTATCGTACGGTATTGAAAGTCGTATAAAGTTTATTATTGATTAAAAAACAACTGCCATTATTCACTTACTAATTACTAATTATTTATATTTAATTATATGTCTTTAACTCTTATATTAAAAGTATAAAATCACTATACGTTAAATATAAGAGTTAAAGACATATAATTAAATATAAATAATTAATAATTAGTAAGAAAATAATGGCAGTTGTTTTTTAATCAATAATAAACTTTATACGACTTTCAATACCGTACGATAGCATGAGTCACACATTACGTGCATTAAGACTATGCGCTGCGCACTCTTTACGCTCTACCTCAAAAATGGTTAGTCGTATAAAAATGCTTCAGATATAAATTGTAGAGAATTTTATCCTCTACAACTTTTATAATAGGTCCAAATATCATTTAAGGTATAGGAAACGAGATATTTGCGAAAAACTGATTTTCGTGACCCATGACCTGGAATACCGCGTGACGCGGACACGTGATCAATATTGTGACTTTTGAGACATCATTTAGAATGCCAAAATAAAAGTCCATACAAAAATACACTTTATCTTTCATTCCGAGGTGAAACCCTAATTTGACTGGGCTAAATAGGGACAAGCTAAAGAAAGGGCCTAGATTCCTGCTTATGTATAAGATGAAAGAATTTTTTTTCAATTTATTATTATTTATTTTTATTTAACTTTAATATAATTTTATATTATTAAATAAAAAAAGATAATAATTAGAAATAAGCATTATTTGAGAGAAAATTATTAATGACGAAACAATACAAGCGAATTTATTCTCTTTGACTTGTTAAATATAATTTCTAAATTGTCATTTTATTAAATGACAAATATTTATTTTCAAAATTCATATTGATAAAACAATAAGAAATATTCAATATATTTACTCTTATTACTGAACTAAAAAATAATCATTTTTTTGATATAATTGGAGCATAAAATTCCTCATAACCTCAAAAAAAAAAAAACATTCCCAGAATACGAATTTCGGACTCTAAAGCGCATTCTAGTTCTTATTTTGAGACTACTTCATGTATTTTATTTATTTTCAAATAAAATTTATGGGATTTAAGATTGTAATTTATTGTTTGTACTCACCTCTAACTTTGTACTCTTCTGCTTGCATTGTGTTCAGTTGTTGTTGTTGTTGTTGTTGTTGTTGTTGTTAGTTGAGAGTGGCACCTGAAACTGTGTCAGTCAGCAATAATCAGTAATCGAACGAACGAGCAACGAACGACTTTGACTGGCTTCCTCTCTTTTCTTGCTCTTTTTTTCCCTCTTAGAAGCCTAACTAACATTCAGCTCCCCCCAGGGAGTGGCTTTTTAATTATTTGCCTCACTGTGTATGACCTTCTTCAGTTCTCATATAAGAACAAAGTCAACTTATTATGAATTATCTATTTTTTTTTCTTTTCATTATTAAAAAAAATTCGCTAATTAAAATTTAAATTAATAATATTATTTTATAATTTTTAAATATCATTTGTCAACTATTTTATTTTTAAATTAAATTAAAGGGAAAAATAAAATAATCAGTAAAAAAAATTTGAATTTTCAATTTATATATATATACCATGGCGAACATAAACATTTGCTCCCTAGCCTGTTTGAAAGACGCCTACTAGTTAGGCAGCCCAATTGACTCACCACTACATATGCAGTGTCTGTGTGAATTTACCTGAGCGGGGGGTTTGGGGGGTTTTTATAGAAAACCAAAAACCACCCTTTTTACAATATATATATATATATAGAGGAACCTTCCCTATCAAATGAATCTGATCTCAAATTAATAGAATTTCAACTTTTTTATTAATTTCATCTTGTTATTTGGAAAAAAATTAACTTATTTCAAAATTTCAACGAAACTTGTATCCCAATTTTTAATAAAATTTCTGCGATATCTATAGACTTTTATAATAATATCTCGAGCGTTAAAATATTCTTATTAAAAAAAATATCTAGTGTGACTGTTGCACAGCAGTTGTGTTCTGTGCTTGTCACACCAGATATTTCGTGTCGACATATTTATTTAATTTCCGCCGATATATTAGAATTCAAGATGTAAAATTTATAAGTATGGGAAAATATTTAGGCCTATATTTTGTTATAGGCATTTTTTTTAAGCCCAGCCTGCTGAGAATCATAGTGGCGAATTGAGTTAAGTCTAGCGAACGTTAAAAAGTTTTCTCTTTTGAGTGCCAAAGTGGCGAAAATATATTTATATTCTTTGCTATTGATTCATTTGTTGCCCGGCTATTTACATGTATAAGTTATGATGGACTTATATTTTATAATATCACGATGATATATGTAATATTGTAATGTTGCTGTAATATTTGATGTTTCACTCAATTTTTCGCTTGTTCAAAACCGTGGCGGGTGGCGCTAATGCCCTCAAGAGCTGATGCGCCCAAAAAGCCTCAACATCAACCAATCAATATAAAACTTTCAAACCCCCTTTTCTCGTTGAATTTTGGACTTTGCCACTATGACTCTCAGCAGACGATTTATAAATAAATGAGCCCTTCATTTTGAAAATGGCTCAAGCCTATTTATACTTAAATTGGAATATTTAAGGGTTTGTGTTTCAATGCAATTAAAAATATACGTTTAGGATACTAATGAGTCATAATACTTAAGTGCATTTAAATTTATAGTTCCTATTAAAATAATGACAATCATTAAGTGAATATTATGCGTTTTCTTATCAAGAATGGAGTTAGGCCACTTTCAAAATTAATAACCATATAAAAATATTTTTAAATGATAACATTTTTAAAATTAAATTATATTATATGGACCTTGTTATGCATTTAAAAAGTGTGTCAAGCGCCAGCAACCGAGATTTGAAAAAATTAACAATAAAGTTTTTTGTTTTCATTGGATTATATATAATTTTACTTTCTCTTACCTCTATATATGTTTATATATAGAGAGAGAAAGTATTGGATTCATGTCGATAATTCGATGTCGAGATTTTGATGGATCTTCACGTTTTGAGGTCCCCTGAATCCAAAAAAGTGGTTTTCGCGACATGGTCTGTCTGTCGGGTGTCTGTCTGTGAACAAAATATCTCAAGAACGAAAAGAGCTACGAGGTTGAAATTTTATATTTAAGTTAGGCACCCCCCATGGGATCTGACACGAAGCTTTTGAACAAAATCGACCAAAGAGTACTAGTACTTTACTGATGCACTTTTTCAATTTTTTTCGATTTTCTTAAAATTTGCTCCAACGATTTTTTTTTTTAATTCAAAAATCAATTATTTTTTAGATCCTCTTTAAAATGTATATTCTCATTTTGTCATTGATATCTTCTGAAGACCACTTTACTCTTGTTCTTCATAGAAAAGATAGGAGGCCATGGTAACAAAATATAAATATTTTCCCACACTTATAAATTTTGCATCTGAATTCAAATGTTCCGTACTGTCGGGAACTAATTATATGTCGACACAAAAAATCTGGTGTGACAAGCACAGAACACAACTTTCGATTACCGAAGGTAAGAGAAAGTTGTGTGCTGTGCGCCAGTCACACCAGATTTTTTTATCTCTTGGAATTAGATAGAAAACAAAACTTTTTACTATTTTCATTCTTGACATTCATTCCGATATGAATTTCCGTTTAGATTTAGGACAAATATTACATTTAACATAAATTTTTACTTTTAACATAAATTAAACAATAACAGACAAGGGAATAATAATTATGTTATCTAATATGATAAATATCTTATTTATTTCTAAAAAACAAAATAAAACAAAAAATGTTTTTCTTTTTTTAATTTTGAAGGATAAATTTTTTAATTTGATAAAATTATTACAAAATTTTAATAATAAATTAAATAGTTTATTGGAAGGTCATTTAGGCTGACCACACACGGTCGATTTTAAATCGACTAAACTATTTAGTTGAGTTGGCCTAAAATCGGGATGCATAATCAATTTTTACCCAACTAAACTGTTTAGTTGTGTAGTATGCACACACGGGATCGATATCGACTTATTTTATAATAATTCCATTATTGTTGCAATATTGTATTATATTTGGACATTCAAACGTAAAGTTGTTAAAAAAGAAAGCATTATTAATTTATTTATTACTAGCCGCGAAGCCCGCCGAAGGCCCCCTGACCCCTCGTTAGCTGGGTTCGGCCGGCCTGCGGCGGACTCTCGCCTTTTATTAATTATGAAAGTTTTTTTTTTTTTTTTTTTAGAAGAAAATTATTATTACTTCGTATTCCGATCCAGTGCCTCTTTGAGGATTTGTTTACTTCCATAGAATACACAACTGCAAAGAATACTTAAATATTTCTCTATACATTTCCTATGGGAGAAATCGTAACTTTAGGAATTAATAACTCAAAAAGTTATAGGGAATTTCGGGACCCGAGTATTTTTCCTGGACTCCATAACGTCCTCTATAAACCTGCAAAACTTCGTTTCAAAATTCCAACGGGAAGTTGGTCAAATAGAGCGTGACAGACGGACAGACGGACAGACAGAAGGACACTCGGTAATTATTATATATAGATATATCAAAGAAAGAAAATCGAAAAAAATCCAAAAAGCTGGTACTGGGTCCCTCCAGTGTATCCAGTGACAGACTTAAAAAAGGAGCTTTCCACAGGCTCCACAATTTAAAACATCCAGAAAAATCTTTTAGCTATTATAGAATGAGTGTAAATAGTAATCTAATATTATTCCTGAATTTATACTCTATTTTATTTATGATTTTTAACTAAACTGTCGATCGTGTGCGCGCTTCAGAAGGCAGCAATGACATTATAAGAGTTGAGCGATAGTTGCTCGATTTTTTAAGCAAAAGTGCAAATCGATCGAATTTGATTAAAAAATCGAGTTGATCCGACGTTGAATTGATTTGCATGGGATGTAGAATATATATATCTACAGGGATGGGCAAGTTACTCGATTTTGAGTAACGAGATACAAAATACCAATTACTTCAGATTTTTGTAACGAAATACAAGATACCAATTATTCACGGGTTTGTGTAACGAGATACAAAATACCAATTACGTATTTCAAATACATTGAAAATACCAATTACAAACAAATTTTTCCTTGATTTTAAAATACTTTTTGGTGGGCTAATTCTGGAACTAGAGCCCTGCACGGGTACGGGTTGGCCCGTAGGCCCGTTACCCGCCCGGCCCGCGGGCTTTGGAGGCCATGAAAAAATTACGGGCGGGTACCAAGTCTAAATAAACGGGTTCGGGCGGACGGGCATGCAAATGAAATTTTATTTAAAAATTGCTAGACATTCGTTCATTCTTTCACTAAATCTCGGGCGGGTATGGGCGGGTTTGAAAAAATTCCGGGCGGGCCTGAAGAATGATAAAAAATTACGGGCGGGAAGTCAAAAAAATAGGGACACGGGCCGATCCGGGCCAAAAAAATCGGCCCGTGCAGGGCTCTATCTGGAACCCTAAATAAATTTAGTTTAGGAAAGTGGCAGCTAAAGCTTATATTGGAGAATACCTTTGGAAAATCGAAAAAAATAAAATTATTCATGACACTAAAAAAAATTTATTTATAAAAATATGAAAAGGTTTCAAAAAACCAAGTTTTCAAAAAGTTTTGTCGGATAATCTGTAACTTGATGGAGAATGAATAAACCCGCAAATGAAAACAATCTTTCAACTGGGGCAGAAGAACAAAGATTTAGTCGTTGAGAGCTGGTTGAAAGAAGAAAGCAAAAAAGTTTTTTAACGAAGAGTGAAAATTTGGCGGTTTGATTGACTTCTCGTTACTTGTTTTTACTAAGATCCGGAGCAGAGAACCCACACGACGATTACATACAGTAGTATTAAATAAATTAAAACGATTTCAGCTCCCTCTGCAAGACTTTTTTTACACTGCGGCAAATTAAAAAAAAAAAAGTATTTGGTATCTCGAATTTCAGATACCAATTACTTAAAAATGTAACGAAATACAAGATACCAATTACTTTGCCAATTCTGTAACGAGTTACAAGATACCAATTAATATTGTATTTGGTATCTTGTATTTCAAATACATGTAACTGATTAACGCCCATCCCTGTATATCTATATATAAGAGAGAGAAAGAGAAATCATCTTTGCAAAGTTAATTTTTCCTTTTGTTTATTTTACTTTACCAAGACAATGTTTATAAATAAAAATTTTGTGATCAAAAATAAAAAAAAATAAAAAATAAAAAGCCAACAAAATTGCCAATTATTATTTCTAAATGAAAGGAAATTCGTTATATACTTTATTATTACATATTTATAGAGAATTAGTATGTATATTTGTTTATAAAAAAAAAAAAAAAATCCATCCCTTGTGGGGATCGAACCCACGACCTTTGGATTAGAAGTCCAACGCGCTATCCACTGCGCCAAAGGGACTCAGATAACATTATCCTGCCTCTTTAAAATTATTATTTTCAAATGTAATATATAATTACACATATTATTACAAAAACAAAATTCTTTGAAAAGTTAAGAAATTGAAAAAAAAAAAAAAAAAATTTTTTTTTTGTTTACACGGGTGTTTGTGAATTTAATAAATAGGGCTCGGATTTCGCCCTATTTGCCTTTTTTTAATTTATGGCTTAAAATTTAGGCCAATATGATATGTATACGTTTCATCAAAATCTGAATAAAATAAGAGGCATTTGTTAGTGCCTATAATGCCTATTTTGGCCGATTCTGGGTTTTAGTGCCTATTTCATCTATAAATGCCTTTTTTAGTGCCTATTTTAAGTTCAAATAGCCAATTTCAATTTTTTACGAGCTATACATAGCCTAAATTTAAAATTATTTTGAATAATCAAGAAAATATTTCCGGGGGGGGGGGGGGTAAAGGGGGTAATTACCCACTTTTTTCGAAAAAAAAATTTATTTTTAATGTAAAATTTTAAAAATTAGTACTTAAAAATTTGATTTGTATTTATATTCTGGCAAACAAGTACAGAATTACCGAAATTAAGAAAAAATTGTGTGCTGTGCGACCAGTCACACCAGATTACCAAAAATAAGACATCAATTTTTAAAATTTTTTATTTTATTTCTTAAATGATGCCTTTTTAAGTGCCTATTTTTACAATAAATGCCTTTTTAAGTGCCTATTTTAATAATTTTTAGTGCTTAGTTGCCAGCCTATTTTAAAGATTTTTAGTGCCTATAAATCCGAGCCCTATTAATAAAATAGAGAAAGGGGAAAAGAGTGCGAGCGAGAGTTCTCTCTTGGCGAGGAAGATGAAATCTACTTTGTTCCCCCCTCTCTTCTCCCCCCCCCGCTCTACTATCACATCTAATTAAAATAATGACATTAATTAATTAAGCACTTTAGTTCAAAACCTGACCACGCGATTATTCATAGATGGCGCTGAGCTACGAATGCTTCATCAGTAAAGTGTACTTGAAACGATTTCCACGAAAAATTTCACTGATAAACATTTTAAAGAGCATCTAAAAAAATTTAAAAAAAAAAAATCCTTGGAGCTAATTTTGAGAAAATAAAAAAAAAACTGAAAAAGTACATCAGTAAAGTACTAGTACTTTTTGGCCGATTTTGTTCAAAAGCTTATTAACACGAGGGAGGAGGGTGCCTAACTTAAATATAAAATTTCAACTTCGTAGCTCATTTCCTTCATGGTCAAAAGTGTCCACACACACACACACACAGACCAATTTACGGGACCCACTTTTTTGGACTCAGGGGACCTTAAAACGTGTATATCCATCAAAATCTCGACATCGAATTTTTGGCATGATCGCAATACTTTCTCTCTCTATTTTGGTCTATCCATTTGGTATCCAAATGGCTTAAATAAAATCATCGGACTGCCTGGAGTCCGAACCCGCGACGTTTGGTATATGAGGTTAGCACGCTAACCTCTACCCCATACCCCGAGGGCGTTTAATAGTATTAGATAGATATACTTTATTTGAGGTCCAGGCATTCTTATTTAAGCCATTCTGGTATATACGGAGGGTTTTCTGGTTATATCGCATGCGATATGACGTCATTTATGACCCTAGCGTCTGTTGCATCGCTTTTTGGATGATTCCGCATGTTCTATTTGTTTGCATGCCTTTTTTCCAAATCCATGCATCGACCAATCACAGAGTCGGATTTTTCACGTCATCCAACATGACATAAAGAAAAGATATTAAAAATGGCTATATATATTCTACATCTCTTGCAAACAGTTTGAACATCCATTTTAACCTTAAAAATTTGGTTTTATTTATAATATTTTTATTTAAAATTATTTTTATTTTTAAAAGACACTCGAATGTTTGACAAAATCTAATTTTTATTTTTTTTTTTATTTTTTTTCTTTAAATATGTATATATGTAATATATATATAGAGAGAAAGTATTGGATTCATGTCAAAAATTCGATGTCGAGATTTCGATGGATCTTCACGTTTTGAGGTCCCCTGAATCCGAAAAAGTGGTTTTCCCGACATGGTCTGTCTGTGGGTGGGTGGGTGGGTGTGTGTGTGGGTGGGTGGGTGTGTGAACAAAATATCTCAAGAACGAAAAGAGCTAGGAGGTTGAAATTTTATATTTAAGTTAGGCACCTCCATGGGACGTGACACGAAGCTTTTAACAAAATCGACCAAAAGTACTAGCACTTTACTGATTCACTTTTTCAGGTTTTTTCGATTTTCTTAAAATTTGCTCCAACGATTTTTTTTTTAAATTCAAAAAATCAATTATTTTTTAGATTCTCTATAAAATGTATATTCTCATTTTGTGATTGAAATCTTCTGAAGACCCCTTTACTCTTGTACTCCATAGAAAAGATAGGAGAAATGGTTGCCATGGTATCAAAATATAAATATTTTCCCATACTTATAAATTTTACATCTTGAAAATCGAATACTTATTGTCGGAAACTAAATACATGTCGACACAAAAAATCGGGCAGGCACAGTACACAACTTTCGATTAAGGTAAGAGAAAGTTGTGTGCTGTGCGCCAGTCACACCAGATTTTTTATTTCCCATTTTCCACAATATTTAAATGTTTTGTTTGATCGCTTAACGTCTTTCTCTTGTTTCTTTTCACTTGAGATTTTGTTGTTGTTGTTGATTTTTTTTTTTTTTTGTGTACCCCACGATGATAGGAGACGATTCTTTTAATAATTCTGTAAAAATAGATTACATTCATTTTGGTATATGATTTTTTTTTTTTTTTAGGAAATTATTTCAATCACGTCCTCAAATTTCTCGTTTAGAGCCAACGATTTTGATTAAAATTCATAAATCAACTATTTTTTAGATGCTCTTTAAAATGTATATTAGTTAAATTTTTCGTGAAAATTGTTTGAAATATACTTTACTTATTGATGTATTTCAGATTTTTCAGTTTTATTTTCCGGCTCTCCATTCCATAGATCCAATGTTAAATCCCCATATGGGGATTTGAACTTTAATTTCGATTCAAAAGGGAAGTGCCCCTTAACTTTTTACACATTTAAAAAAAAAATTTTGAAATTCTTTTGAAATTTTGTATTTATTTAGGACTAGCCGCGCTGCCCGCGTCTAGACAGGGGGCTTGGCCCCCTGGATCCCCGCCAGCTGGCTCGGGCCCGCATGCGGCGGACCCTCGCTTTTCTTAATTATGAAAAGAAAATTTTTTTTTTTTTTTTCAACATTCACTCTTTTTTCTCATTCACACAGTCTTTTCGGCAACTTAGGCCATATAAGACTTTAGACGATAACCGTTATTTATGAATTTATCTATATTGGGGTCCAGGCATTCTTATTTAAGCCATTTGGTATCCAAATGGTTTAAATAAAATCATCGGACTGCCTGGGGTCCGAACCCGCGACGTTTGGTATAGGAGGAAGAAAATTATTATTACTACGTATTCCAATCCAGTGCCTGCTTGAGTATTCAAAGAATACACAACTGCAAAGAATACTTAAATATTTCTCTATACATTTCTTATGGGAGAAATCGTAACTTAAGGAATTAATAACTAATTTCGGGACTCAAGTATTTTTCCGGGACTCTGCATAACGTCATCTATAAGACTGCAAAATTTCGTTTCAAAATTCCAACGGGGGGAAGTTGGTCAAACAGAGCGTGACAGACAGACAGGACACTCCGCTATTATTATATATAGAAGATTCTCTATTGTGTATAAAATGTCCAAATATGAGATTAAAATTTTAAAAAATAACCATAGTTTATCTGAAGCAGTCATCATTTTTGAATGCAAGTTTGAAACTAAAGTGCTATGGGTAATTAAATATATTTTGACACCAAAAAATCTGGTGTGACCAGCACGGTGCGTGTACCGAAGGGTGCGACCAGTCACACCAGATTGTTTTAAACTTTAATAAAATCTTTATATACTGTACATATTTAATCTGTTTACGTTCCATTTGAATGTTTCTAGTAATAAGATCATTAATTGTATTTCTATTTTTCTTCAGACCCACGTAATATAACAGCAACGCACACGTCATCAATTTTATTCAAATTAAATATTCATTCATCTATTTGTTGATAAATTCAAACGATAATATATTATAAAAAAAAAAATCAAAATAAAATGTCATTTTCTCATTTTAAGTATGGTGTGACTGGTCGCACAACTTTCTCTTACCATTGGCAGTTGTGTTCTGTGCTTGTCACACCAGATATGTTTAGTTTCCGCCGATATTTTAATTAAACATAGAAAAATATTAATATTTTGTTACCTCCTACCATTTCTATGAAGTTCAAGAGTAAAGTGTGCTTCAAATAAGTTCAACGGCAAAATGAGAATATACATTTCAAAGAGCATCTAAAAAATAATTGATTTTTGAATTTTAATCAAAATCGTTGAAGCGAATTTTGAAAAAATCGAGAAAAAGTACATCCAGTAAAGTACTAGTACTCTTTGGCCGATTTTGTTACCTGTAAGTTGCCACTTAATATATAATAACAAATATTGAACATGCTCCTGATGAAGAGGGGATTGTTTCTCGAAACGTCGATAGTAAATTTTATTTTTTTATTTATTTAATTTCTTTTTCGGCATCGGAGGCCATTTAAAGAACATGCTAGTTGAAGGGGTCTAACACAAGGGTTAAGAACTCTATGTCTATGACCCAGGGAATATAATCTATAATTAACTAGGTAGAGCTTTGTTTGAAAAGAGATGGATTATAAATAAGCCAGTCAAAGCGTGGAGATCCTGGTTCGACTCCAGGGGGCGCAATTTATGCCCAATCAAACTTATCTTAAAAAAATCTATATTTAATAGCGGATTGTCCGTCTGTCTGTCTGTCTGTTTGAGCAACTTTTTAGCATTTGCTGATAAAGGAGGTTATGGAGAGTCCAGAGGGTCCGCGAAATTCTCAAAAGGGGAGCCGCAGAATTTCGCACAGTGGAAGTTTTGTCTTGTCAATTAGGAAAATTATAGTCAATTAATTAAATCTCTCGAATGAAAAATAATAAAAATTGTTATATAATTAAATTTTTATTATTTTTTTTTATTCCCCCCCCAGGCATCAACAATGAAATAATCAGAGTGGGCCTTGGAATGGAAACACTAGGAGGACATCTCAACAAAAAAGCATCCTAAAATTGAAGATGAAAACTCTAGTGAATGCAAACAACCTTTATAGTTAGATAAACATAAGTTTATGTATATACAGTAGAACCTCGATAAGTTAAACCTCGCTAAGTTCAAAACCTCCGTAACTTAAAATTTTTTTCAATTCCCTTCCCTTGACAGCGTAAAACCTCTATTACTTAAAGAACAAAACCTCTGTAACTTAAACAAATATTTTGAGCATAGCCCTCGATAACTTAAAATAATATTTTGGTGACCTCTATAACTTAAAGTATTTCTTTACATATCATCGAAAAAATAGTTGATGCAGAAAATCAAAAATACATGAAGCAGAAAAAAATTACTGATTTTTTTGTAAATAAATAAATCTATTAATTTAATTTATATTTAACTAAACTATTCTAAATAAACAAATAGACCAAACGAAATTCCTTTTTTCACTCACGTGCCCAAAGTCAATAAACCTCGGGACGTTAAAAAATTATATTCAATAACCTCTCTAACTTCAACTCTCGATAAGTAAAAAACTCGATAACTCAAATTTCTAACCGCTTCCCTTCAACTTTAACTTATCGAGGTTCTACTGTACATGTATTTCATCTTTATATTTTATATTTTTTAATTAAATTGAATGCAAGGTTTTTAAAATGTTCCTTTAATGCAATGCCCACAGAACTCCTAACCAAAGGGACAATTTTCAAAAAGTCATAGAGCTGACCTTTAGAAGCCCACCACACTACCTCACAATACTAAGAAAACCTACACAATCCTCTGTCACAGCTTTATATGAATTTTATTTGCTTAACAATATTATTTTATAAACCTCTACAGTAATTGGAATTACATTTTTCTTGAAAAATTAAGAAAATATGGGGCTTTCCAGGCCCCCCGGAGGAGGGCTGGTCCCAGGGCCCACCACAGCCAAATTCTCTAGTTACGCCCATGATTCCCTAACCTGTATTTTACATTATATTATTGTTACTATGTATTTTACACTACTGTATTTCTTATGATGTCTTTTGTATTACCGGTACTGTATTTTCTACTATGTATTTTATTTTATTGTAACTATTTTACTGTAAAGAGATTGTAAAAAAAAAAAAAATTTCCTTGTTCCTAGCCTAAATGAAAAAAAGTCTGGTGTGACTGGTCGCACAGCACACAACTTTCTCTAACCATCGGTAATCGAAAGTTGTGTTCTGTGCTTGTCACGCCAGATTTTTCGTGTCGACATGTATTTAGTTTCCGGCAGTAGGAAATATTTGAATTCAGATGTAAAATTTATAAGTATGGGAAAATATTTATATTTTGTTGCCATGGCAACCATTTCTCCTATCTTTCCTATGGAGTACAAGAGTAAAGCGGTCTTCAGAACGATTTCAATTGCAAAATGAGAATATAAATTTTAAAGAGAATCTAAAAAATAATTGATTTATGAATTTAAATAAAAATTCGTTGGAGCGAATTTTGAGAAAATCGAAAATAACTGAAAAAGTACATCAGTAAAGTACTAGTACTCTTTGGCCGATTTTGATTAAAAGCCTATTTTCACGCTCCCGGGGGGTGTTTAACTTAAATATAAAATTTCAACCCTTCATGCTTTAAATTGAACTCAGACAGACAGACCATGTCGCGAAAACCACTTTTTGGATTCAGGGGACCTCAAAACGTGAAGATCCATCAAAATCTCGACATCTAATTTTTGACATGAATCCAATACTTTCTCTCATATATTAACATATACATATAGGTAAGAGAAAGTAAAAAAGTTTCAAAAACTAAGAACCGATAAAATGTATAGCGTGAGGTCGGCTATACAGCAAGTATGTACAGTGAGGGGCAATATTAAGTCCCACCGCCATGCGTTTTCTAATTATGATTATTTCATTGTTTTTATAAAGGAAATGAAAATCTTTATTGGAAATTATCAAGGTTTGAACCATGAAAGGTTTCCATTAAAAAATATATAATATTTTTTTTTTAAATAATGAAAACGCATGGAGGTGGGACTTAATATTGTCCCTCACTGTACATTAATGTTCTGAAATATATTTGTATAAAATGAATTTAATAAATAAACTTAAACTTAATTTTTTTTTTATTCAGAGATAGGGGATTGGATAAAAGACAGACAGACAGACAGACACTTCGCTATTATATATAGATTTTCTTAAAAGATCAAAGAGTTGACTGGAAAATTGCAGCGAGGAGCCGCCACAGGCGGGCGAGGCGGCTAGTATTAAATTAAAAAGAAATGAATGCATACATACTTTGTGTTTAGTGTTTCGCTGTTGTTGATTCTCTTTGTAGACACACAGAGCACAGAGAGAATTTTATTTTATTTTTTTTTTTTTTTGAAAAAATTAAGGTCCGCCGACTGAAGGTTGTTGATAGAGAACGCGATCCTTTTTATTCCCTTCATCGGCGTCGTTGTCGTTGTCTCTCCCCTCTCTCTCTCTCTCCTTCCTTCTCCCCACCACCACCATCTCTCCGTCGTCTCCTTATACTCGCCTCCTCCTCCTCCTCCTCCTCTTATTCCTATGGGAACATGTGCAAAAAAATAATAATTAACCCTCAGGCTCGATTATATCAAAAACAAATCGACTTTTTATTTATTTACTTTCTCTTATGTAATATATATACACTGTAAAAAAAATATTAATTTTCAATATACTCTGGTGATTTCATATTAATATACCCAGGATATGAAATAAAATTAATATAAAAGTTGATGAACAAATTACCAACTTTTAAACTTATCTTTTTCTTTGTGTGCCGCCAAATTTTGAAATCGTTAAAAGTGCACTGCGCGACAAGTTGAGAATCACTGGTCTAAACGTTCTCAAATAACTCGACTACCTCAAGGAATTTTTATTAATATTATTTTAAGGAAACTTGAAATTATTCTTTTAAAATTTATTTCACAAATCTAAATTTATTAAATTCTGGTTTGAAATTCGCGCTCTAAACTATTTAAATATTTATGAAGTCATACTAATTAAATAATTTTTATAAAGTAATTCAACTAAATAGCTATAAAAATTAAAATTAAAATTAACAATTTTTACCAAAATAATTAATTTTAAAATATACAAGAAATTTGTTAGGTTGGCAACAAATTGAACTTTCTCATATACGGGTAATATTCATAAACAGTTTATGAAACAGAGTTCCTATACTTGTATAGGAAGTTTTCTTGAATTTTTT
>JAKCPI010005701.1:0-10676 GCA_023213315.1 Euborellia annulipes
GGGGGCCAGGCCCCCCCCGGGACCCCCCTAGTTACGCCCATGCTGACCGCACGCCACTGATACACATCTGTATAGAAAATATAGAAGAATCGTATTCAATCGAAACCCATAAAGCGATATTTTTTTATCTAATTCGACTAAAACGCTCGTATAGATAATTTTTCTTCACCGACAAGAGGTTCCTTTTCACTTTCCTCATCACATTTTGTGTTAATAATATTTTTGTAAATTTGTATATTTACCAGGAAGTGAGTGGACTAAAGGCGGCCATACACGGCAGGTCCAAAATCCAAATTGGCCCGGCACCGATCCAAAACTCGCCGTGTATGGGGAAACCGAGTTGGCTCGGCGACCGTTAGTTGGCTCGGTTGGATTTCCATCCGATCCAAAATCCACAGAGCCAAGTCCACGAGCCTTGGATTTGTCCTCGCCGTGTATGGCAGTTCACCGAGCCAAGCCAAAACTTGTGCAGCGTTGCCAGATTCATATTTATTTTTTTAGATCCTTTTGATATTTTTTTTAAATTTTCTGAAGAGATTTTAATTAGGATAATTATTTAAATATTTTTTAAATCATTTTTTTTTTAATAAAATTTTGAAAAAGTACTAAAATTAAGATAATTATGAGTGACATGTCTTTTGTTGGGGGGAAGTTCAAATGATCAATGGTAACCACTCATCCCGCATTTTTCGGGGCAATTTTGCATTTTGATTCAATGACCCACAAAATGTCCTACATTTAATTTGTAACCGTTTCTTCACTTAGTGTTTAAGATTTAAATAAAAATTTTCAATTTTTAAAAATTATTTAAATTATTTATGATATGAAAGATGACATTATATCAAGGGCGGACAGGAGGGGGGGGTAAAGGGGGTCAATGTCCCCCCCCCCCTCGAGATACGAAAAATACCTTTTTTTCGCAAAAAATTTATTTTTAATGTAAAATTTTTAAAATTAATACTTAAAAATTTGATGTGTATTTATATTCTGGCAAATAAGTCACAGAATGCGCTTTTAAATTACCGAAATTAAAAAAATAGTGTGCTGTGCGACGAGTCACACCAGATTACCCCCCCCCCCCGAGAAACACCTCTGGATCCGCCCTTGCATTATATTGGGATATTTTTTATGCAATTTTTCATTTTGTTGTAGGCCCTATTAAACGAAATTCTATTTCAAAAAAGGCACAGATGTAACGAGCTACAAAAGGTTGTTTTTCCTTCTATAAAGGATTTAAATAAACATTTTTTATTTATTATTTATATGGTGACATATTTTCTGATATTTTTAAACAATTTTTTTGTCTTATTAAACAAAATCATTTAATAAATTCTATTTGTTTTTTCTTGTTGTATCTTCCTTATAAAAAAATATATATTTTTTTGGCATTTTTTATTTTGTTGTATTAGGCATCGATTTGACAATTTACTAAGAGACTAACCTTTATTTACTCTTAAATGTCAAATTTCAAACGGGCCTGCTTGGCTCGGCCGTGTATGACCCCCTATTTTGGATCGGTCGAAAAATGGACTCGCACAAATTGGCTCGGCCTAAATGGACCTGCCGTGTATGGCCGCCTTAAGAAGATAATTCAGGATTATTGCTTCAACAATTTCAATCAGATTTCAATAAAGCCTATTTTTTCGTAAGGAAAACATAATCAAATTATATAGAAGGGTTTCTGGCAAGATAATTTTCTCTTTTAAGTTTTTTTGTTTATCATTCTTCGACATTTGTTGCTCATATATCTGGCACCAATAATTTTGTTGTTATTTTAAAAAGTTGTTTCTGTTTTACTTTCTTTGTTTTTTTTTTTTCGTTTTCTGGAGGCCGATACGTTCTGAACGTTCCAGAATATTTTTATATTAATCAAAATAGGTAAGGAATAAATCTTTATTTTTTTTTTTTTTAAAGAATTTACTCTTTTGAAATAAACAAAACTATTATTCTTTCTTCCTTATATCTGTAAGTAATTACATCATAAAGAATTAATTAAATTTTAATTTTAACTTGGCCTCCTATGGGGTTGAAAAGTCTTCGGCTTGAGCTTTTTGATATTTACTGATATTAATATTTTCACTTTTTCAGTTGTTTCTGTTTTAATTTCTTTGACTGCAAGTCTTTTTTCGTTTAATGGATTAATTTTAAATTTCATTGGTAGGTGTTACAGTTTTTATTTTGCTTAAATCTAATATGTATTTTTCTTAATATTATTTAAATTTATAGAAAACTATTTCTTTCTAAGTTAACTCATTGTCTAATTTTTTAAAAACGTGGTGTAAATTAAGATAGTTTTTCTTAAATCTTTTCTTCCACTCCCTTTAGAGCTGTTTATTTAAAAAAAAAAAAAAAAAAAAAGATAATTAGTTAAAGTGTATCAGGATGAAGAAAGAGAAGCAGCTAGTATTATTTCGTTTATTTCATACCCATTAGGCTGACGTTTCGGTCTCGGTCGAGACCATCTTCAGAGCTATAACATAGCAAGGATGAGGATAAATTTTAAAATTACAAATTCCTTTCAACATATAGATAATTCTTGACTAATAATATGTAATACAAGAGATGTAAAAATATATATATATACCTTATGGGCTGTCAATATGAGATAAATAACAGACTCAATTATATAATTCATACCAATAAAGTTATTACTTAAGTATATAAATGTAAATCAATATACAAAGGTTTAAAACAATTGAGTATATTCATAGAAGAGTAACAGTCTTACAGTCTTATGGTGCGATCAATCGACGATAGGTAATTAGCAGAAGGAGCAACTCGCAGCTAATATATAAAGTAGTACCCCCTCCACGCATATAGGTGACGTAGCAGAGTATAATATACACATATTAACGCTTTAAAATGTTCCTATAAAGGAAGATAGTGGATTTAAAATCAGTTTTAAAGTTCACTGTATTGTTTATAAAAATATGTATAGCCTCCAGAGTCAGCCTTTTGTAGTAATTTTCCTCATACCCTAGGATTTTTACATCATCAAAGTTGAAATTATGATTTCTATCTATACCGACGTCAGCCTAATGGGTATGAAATAAACGAAATAATACTAGCTGCTTCTCTTTCTTCATCCTGATACACTTTAACAACTTTTTATCCAGCTATAAATCTACTTTTTTCTAAAGATAATTAGGTTTATAGATAAGAGAAAGTAAAAAAATTCAAATCACAGTTGACCTCTAATCTTTTCCTTTCACCCTCTTCTTGGAAATGAATTAAATGATTTGCTGAGCCATCCATCCCAACGTTATCATGGCGGAAGATCCTCTTGTGCCTGTTAATAATATGCAAATGGCCTCTTTGTTCCATAGGTCAAGAATTTGAATGGCAGAAAGGGATTTGCTCCGTTCCTGCATGTGTAGTAGTTAGAAACGTAGGAGGGATGGAGAGTTTTTATTTTCAGCTTTTCTAAATAAATGGGAAAATGAATTTCTCTCATGTCAGAAACTTCTGGCATTTTCTCTCTCTCTGAAATTAATTTTTACTTTACGGAATATTAAATACGTATATATTTTAGAAAGAAATAATTGAAATTTGTATTAAAAAATTCGTAGAAGCAAATAATATTGAACGTAAAAAAAAAGGATAGAGTTGATATGAAATAATTAAGTGAATATAAAGGAATGGTGGACATAATCCACTAAAAAAGGATTTGCAAATTCGAGAGAGATCGCGATCAAGGTCCAAAAATCTGGTGTGACTGGTCGCACAGATTATCAAAGGTATGAGAAAGTTGTGTACTGTGCTTGTTAAACTAGATGTTTTTTGTGTTGACATTTAGGGCCGGTTGCATCAGTTAGAGTGAGTTTGTTGACCTTCGGCTAAATGGCTTTTTTTTGTAGTGCAGAAACCCACTTCAGTTTTATTTTTATAGTAAAATATACGACATTTTATCATTTTATTGTTAAAAGAAGTAGAAACTAAAGAAAAATAACATATATCTTCTTCTTTAACAATAAAATGATGAAATATCGTATATTTTATCATGTTATAGGCTAGGGCCGTTTGCTCAGATCCCATCGCCATTTTGATACAGATAACCTAACTTTTGAGTAATTTCAGCCAGAACACAAGCATCCTAACTTCACGAATATAAAATGCATTCTGCAATCTAGCGTTTTTTTTTTTTTTTTATTATTCATTTTGTCAGTCAGGATTATATTTCAGGATATATGGCACTGACTGTCTGTCTGTGTGTAGCGGTTTTTAGTAAGAAGGAATTGAACAATCGAATTGAAATTTTATATTGAAGTGAGGTACCCTCCCGGACACTCAAAATAAGTTTTTGAACAAAATCGGCCATAAAGTACTATTTTGATAAAAATTCAAAAATCAATTATTTTTTAGATTCTCTTTAAAATGTATATTCTCATTTTGCCCTTGAAATATTTTGAAGCACACTTTACTCTTGTATTTCATAGGAAAAATTTCATATTTTTCAAATTCACTTTCCGGCACTTCCTTCCATAAAGCCAATGTTAAATCCCTATGGGGATTTGCATTATAATTTCGATTCAAAAGGAGGGGGGTCCCCTTTGGAACTTGTTATAGCACGGTGCACAACTTTCTCTTCCCGAAAGATAAGAGAAAGTTGTGTTCTGTGCGTCGGATTTTTTGTCTTGCACCCCTTCTCTCCCTCCTTAAATCTTTTTCTCTTTTTTTTCTCCCTTTCATCGATTGTTTATTTAAGTAGAGCTATCACTGAACGTTTATAAAAATTTCTCTAGAGTCACCTTGATTTCAAATCACGAAAAATTCCGTTTTAAGTACGATGAATTAAATTCATTTTGTTTTTCTAAGCTTACAAACATACAATATTTCGTTCGTTTCTGGATTTTCTATGTTTTCACTTGAATGTGGCTTCTCTTTTCCTTCTCTTTCTGTTATTAGCGACCAACTTTTACTCGATCGTTACCTTCAACTTTATAAGTTTTTATCAATTATAATAGAAATAAGAGAAAGTAAAAATTCTATCATGTTTTAACCGCCAAAGACCTCCACCCCTCCTGGACTCATTATGTATCGGTATATGCACTAGGCTGGTTCTTATTTTTCAAGCTGCATTTTGTTTAATGCAGGAACCTCTCAAATTGTTCATTTATAACCAACTAGCTGCGGTAGGGTTGCCTCGGCAACCCTACCCCGCTAGCCCTGGCGGGCGGCGTCTCGGGATATGACTAAGAGTTGTCCAGATAAATGTATTTTAATTAATTATGAAAAAGAGTTTTTATTTTTTTTTATTTTAAATATTTGATTAATATATTTTTCAATTATTTACACCCTAAGAAAGCGTCATTTTAAATTTTATTAAAATCGATTGAAAAATAAATTTTAGGGGGGTCAGGGGGGTGATTGAACTTTCTGATGTCTAAAATACCATTTTTCAATTATTTACACCCTAAGAAAGCGTCATTTTAAATTTTATTAAAATCGAATGAAAAATAAATTTTAGGGGGGGGTCAGGGGGGTGATTGAACTTTCTGGGGTCTAAAATACCATTTTTCAATTATTTACACCCTAAGAAAGCGTCATTTTAAATTTTATTAAAATCGAATGAAAAATAAAAAAAATAAAATTTTAGGGGGGGGGGGGGGCGCAGAGCGGAAAAAATCTTTTCAAATGTCGAATTGTTAGGGGGAGGAAGAGTTTTTATTTTTCATTTTAAAGATTTGATAAATATATTTTTCATAAAGCGAGTTAGATCCTGTTTTCCAATGCTTTGCTATGGGGTAATTGATAACCCCCAAAAAGGGGGGTTCCCTACCCCTAATTCGATATAATGATAGCCTAAAACCACCCCCGGAAAATTCCCTACCCATTAAAAAAACTCCATGAAAATCGGTCCAGTAGTTTCGGAGTCTATGCGTTACAAGACAGACAGACAGACAGACAGACAGACAGAGATTGTCTTTTATATAATAGGTATAGATGAAGTACGTGGCTGTTGATTTATACACAAGGAAGGAAGCAGGTGCAGCCAAAATTAAAGCCTCCGATTTTGTTACAATTAATGAGACGTTTCGAGAAAACTTTATTTCCTCATCATCAGTCTTTCCTACACAAGAAATACATAATATAACACATTAATATAGAATAGATAGAACAATTTTTTTAACAATATAAGATAACACTTACAAATTGTATTTGTCCCGGAGTAGTTATTAGTGACCTAGCCTCCAGATGAGCTGAGGACGTGTAGGGGTTTTTCGAAATGTTGTGAAATATTCATTTGATTCTCTGCCATACTCTTGGCCCAATCTCACATATTCAAGGGGGGTTTTTATAAGGAAATTTTTTGAGGGAAAATACATTTTGTTGTTAAAAGGGAAAAAAAAAAATTTTAAAAATTGTATATATCTATGTAAATTTGTCTTTATTGATTTGATGAAAAGCTTTCTTCTTTCAACATTTCGTTTTAATTTAAATAGCATTGACCAGATTTTAAGATTAAATTTTTAATTATAGAAACATTTTAAGAAATATTGAAAGAAATATATTTATAATCGAGACGCTTTTACAATTTTTAACATTCTCACTGAACAAGTCAATGAATAACACACCCATAAAGAAAATACATAATAAATGTATTGTGCCCTTTTAACAACTCCGGGACAAATACAATTTGTAAGTGTTATCTTATATTGTTAAAAAAAATTTTTCTATCTATTCTATATTAATGTGTTATATTATGTATTTCTTGTGTAGGAAAGACTGATGATGAGGAAATAAAGTTTTCTCGAAACGTCTGATTAATTGTAACAAAATCGGAGGCTTTAATTTTGGCTGCACCTGCTTCCTTCCTTGTTCATTTATATAAAAAAATAATTCCTGCAAAATGGGAAAAAATCGGGGCCCACGGAGCTTAAAGTTTAAAAAATCTGGTTTGACTGGCCACACAGCACACAACTTTCTCTTACCTTCGGTAATCGAAAGTTGTGTGCTGTGCTTGTCACACTAGATTTTTCGTGTCCACATATATTTAGTTTCCGCCGATATATTAGAATTCGAGATGTAAAATTTATTACAAGAGTAAAGTGGTCTACAGAAGATTTCAATGACAAAATGAGAATATACATTTTAAAGAGCATCTAAAAAATAATTGATTTTTGAATTTAAAAAGAAAAATCGTTGGAGCGAATTTTGAGAAAATCGAAAAAAAGTGAAAAAGTACATCAGTAAAGTACTAGTACTTTTTGGCCGATTTTGATTAAAAGCTTATTTTCACGCCCTAGAGAGCCTCAATTCCTTCAAGTTTTAAATTGAACCCAGACAGACTCTAGTTGAAACATTGTATTAAATAACTTCGCTGAGTGTCTTGCTACTTAAGAAGTTTTAGTAATTTTTTTTAGGTCCCCAACGTTTCCGCCACTATCTGTGGCAATTATTTTTATTTAAGCACACAACTTTGTCTTACTTTCGGTGTGTCACACCATATTTTTTTTTCTATTTTTGTCTTGAGACATACTGTATTTAGTTTCCGATATAATAACCTTAGAAGTCATATTTATTAACAAACAAAAATAGCCCTCGGGCTTAGTGTAGAGGTTAACGTGCTGGCCTTCTAAACCGCGGGTTCGGATCCCAATCAGTCCGATGATTTTATTTAAGCCATTTGGATACTTCAAAGCTCATTCGATTCTTGAGATTTTTTTCCACACACACAGACAGACAGAGCATTTTTCGTGACAAATGTCTATGCAAAACCTTTAAAAGCCGCAGAAAAAGTTCCGGTCTGAGCTCAACTAGAACTTCGCCAAATGATTCTAAGAAATGAAGCGGGAATCCAACTCTCTAATGACGTTATCTCCTTACCTAGACTCTGATATATTTCATTAAAAAGTAAAAAGAGATAAGTCTTTAAATTGAATTAAGAAGAGAGAAAAAAAATTCAATTTCTCCTTCAATTGGAGTTGGTTATTAATCTCTTAAATCGAATTGACGGTTTTTTTTTATCTTGAGCCAATGGATTTCCAAAGTTTACGAATCTGTTTATTAAAGATAAAGTTTTCAATATTATTGGCGTTTTTGTCTCGAGTAACAAAAAAAAAAAAGGGCAATAGGCTATGTGTATTTTGAATAATTTCGCTTAGCATTAAAATGCAGGCCGGAAGTTAGCATGTCTCATTTGGCTTTTATGAGCTACCGACTGATTCTCAGCAACGTACAAACTCTGTTTAATAATAAATTAAACAAATAAAATCGATTACAAAAGGCGTTAAATTCCTTTGTATATGGATCAAAGGATTTTCCCCCTTCATCCTAAGGGAATTGATATGATTCTTTTGAATATTTTATAAATGTGAATTGCTCCTTTCACAGATTGTTCGTTCTCAGTGTATTGAACGTATAGAAATGAAATGTGATTTTAGAAAAACAATCTATCTATATATTGATCGCAATTGGGATTACTGAGCGCGTTTAAATTTTAAATTAGTCGAAATCGAATTGGGAATATTAATAATTGATAAAAAAAAAATTTAAAGAAGAGAAATGCAGTAATTGAAATGGAATTATTACAGGCAGAGGTGTCTTTTAAATATTTATCATTGCCCTGTAGGTTTCTTTATTAAAAATCTAAATGGATTATGTCTTTTTTTTTTGTGATTCTTTTTTCACTTCTCTTGTTAAAATGCGTCCATCCACACATTCAAGCTACTCGACTGAGTGAGCTTTACTTTATGTAAATTTTTTACTTTTCTCTGAGCTGCAAAAAAAGTAAAAACTCAATAATTATAGAATTTGTATTTATTATAAACTTGTAACCGTGACGTCCGCCTTCATCGGGTTTCAAGTCTAGGTACTTCGCCTCACTTGAACCCCCTTAAACCGCTTGTGCCGATATTTTTCAGTAAACTCGTATCGTATTCCTGGGTTTTTAAGAATTAACAGTTATACACCAAGTACACCTCCTCACTTATCTTAAAAAAAAAAAAATTACTAGCGTATTTGTTAAAATAATATCATTTCCTTTCGAAATAGATAAAAAATTTTTTTTTTTATTTAGGGTTGGTTTTTCACCATACCTTTTATATAAACATTCATTACAAAAAATGTACGTATAAATAAAATTATACAAAATCAATGTAAACAACATTACAATAAACATACCAACACAAAAACCAAAACATAATATCATAAAAAAATACTACAAAAACATTCATACAATAAAATATTTTATAATATGGCCCTCGGGGCTTGGTGCAAGGGTTAGCATGTTAACCTCGTATACCAAAAGTCGCGGGTTCGACCCAGGCATCCATTTGGATACCAAATGGCTTAAATAGAAATGCCTGAACCCCAAATATAACGGTTATCGTCTAAAGTCTTAAATGGCCTGAGTTGCCGAAATGACAGTGTGAATGTGTGTGTGTGAGTGTGAATGAGAAAAAGTGAGTGTTAAAAAAAAAGCAATATGAATAAAACTAGTATAAGAAGATTACGTAAGATTTATAATCAATAAAATAACTTGAAACAAATAATTGAGTGTTTTATTTGTATAGTTTAATTTCAAATCTGATTTTTTAATGATTACAAAATTTTCTCTATGAATAATTTACGTATACGTGAAATTAAATATTGTGTTTGTGTTCTAATTAAAATTGTTTTTGTAAACTCAAAAATCAACCAAAAATTATTATCAGAGTATTTTTTTTTTTTTTTTGTTACAAGAGATCTTACTTCTTGAGTTTTATCTGAAACTAAATAATATAATATTTGTCAACTCAAACAAATCTGATATGATTGGCTTGTAAACAACTTTCTTACCGAAGGTAAGATTCAACTCTTGACCGTAGGCTCTAGAGACACATTGTTGTAATTCCACTAATGAAAGTGTATTTTTTCACCATTAAAATCTTGAAATATATATTTAAAATATTTAGAGCAAGTTTTATGATGTGCGGTTAGTTCCACCAGATTTTTTTTCGTTCCAGAGTGTAAAACTATTTATATCTTTTATGGAATTCGCTCTCATCGACTGCAATCGCTCTTCTCTCTTTGATTCTCAACAAAATATTCAAGGAATTGTGTGTTTGACATGGACTGGTGGTTTCTGTTCATTCCATTGATTGGGTTTGAGGTATTTCAAGAATTAACCTGTACAGTTTTCCCTTTCAGAAGCAAGTTTGAAAATTAAAACTTAATTTAGAAAAACTATAAAGAAAGATGTAAATGATCATAGAAAAATTAGTATAGTATTTCTTTATTTCTATCATACAAAATATGGGGGAATGACTTCTCCGAGACTTTCTCGAATATTCTTTTGGAATTACGTCTGGGTGTGTGTGTGAACACGATTGCTTAAAAACCAAAGCAGCTAGATCGATGAAATTTGCATATGCTCCTTACACTAAAATTGTAGATTTCTATCAACTTTTGGAGTAAATACGTCACTTGGAAGTAGTATACTTTACTTAAAAGTTTTTTTCAAAAATTTTGAAATTTTCAATTTTTTGTTATATTATGATAAAATACTCTATTTTAAAAAGTTTTTATTCTTTGACATTTTCGAAAACTGAACAGTTTTTGAAATAATCACAGAAGAAATAGAAAATTTGTTAATTTTGATAAAAAATCAAAACAATTAGTGTGTGTGTGTGTGTGTCTCTCTCTCTCTCTCTCTCTCTCTCTCTCTGTGTGTGTGTGTGTGTGTGTGTGTGTGC
>JAKCPI010005702.1:0-74962 GCA_023213315.1 Euborellia annulipes
GACTTTACGGTCTCCCCCCAATTATTTATTTTAATTATGAAGTTACTTTAAATTTTTAAGGTCCTTACGGTTCCTTATCACCGATAGGTATTTGGAAACCTGAGGAATATTAATGAACTTAGATTTCATCAGATTGTTGTGATGTTAAGATGTTGATTTGAGGATGATACTCAACAGTCTCCCGACTGGAGTCAATCCTCGTTGTTGTTGTTGCCAGTTGTTTGGGCTTATTGCTTACAGGAAGGTAAAGTAGCGGCGTAGCCTCCGCTTTAGTTGTTTACTACCTTCAACTATTTGGTTTCCTCACAACTACCATCCGGTGGCTTTCCTGTGTTCTTGTCTGATTTTTTCTTTTGTCCACGTCCGGTTGACTGATTCGAGGCGTGGACGAATTCGGGTGGTTGGTCTGTATCGGGGTTTGTGACGTAATCGGTGTGAGTTGTTTCTCAACTCTGTCTTTGTTTGGTATTTTTGTGGTTTCATTGGTCGAATGATATTCAATCGGTGTATTAAAGATTTGAAAGATGGTAAAATAGAGTACTCGTATACGGGCATGAAATATTCGACTAGGGTTTGATGGTTGTTTGATTTTGAAGAAATTTCGTTGGTATTGTTCGATTCTTCGATAATTTCAGTTTGTTCTTCTTGTTCTGGTATACATTCTTCTGTTGGTGGTGAAGGAACTGCTTCTTCCTCCTTTTCCCATCTCTTTTTATATTGTTCCCACGACTTGAGCACGTCCTCCCATGATGTCTGTTTGCCTGACGTTGGCTGTTGTTGAACAAGAGATAGTCGAGAGCACTCATTGGTGGAGCTGGTGTTACTCTCGGCAATCTCCTCTTCAACTGTGACATCTTTTCCTATTTTATTTATGTTGGTTTGGGTTTTCGTTTGGAATTCTTCATTTTTCTGTTCTTGTCTATCCATTTTAGCTATTAATTGTTCCAACAACCTATGTGTTTTTCCTGCTGTTTTTTCAGCCACCTCCAAGATATAGCCTTTAATCTCTCTTTTATCCTGCTCTCTTTCTTGATCTCGTTGGACTTTATATTCCTGTTGGTATTGATGTGAGAAGCTCTTGAAAACGGATTCGGTGTTCGGAGACATCAATACTGATTCCTTTGACGGGGATAAATCTTGAGCTACTACTATAGGTATTATGTCAGTCATATCTTCCGGGTTTTCTTCTTCGATGCTTTCAAGCTTGGCCAATTCTTCTTTTCCTTCTTTGTCAGTCATGGTGTTTGTGTGTTTTTGACAACTCAACTTATTCCAAATTTAGAATTTTAAAATTTGGTTTTGGTTTACGAGTTATTGACGGTTTGATCTCGGTGGGACCTCCATTTGCGCCGGCCTGCCCGTTTCGCCGTTCTCCTTTGATTGTTGGTCCTTCTGTTGTAATTGAGAGTGGTTGAGGAAGGACGGGAAACAAGGAATTCCTATCTGTTTTGCAGGAATTTGTACTGGACCGATTTTCCCCTCGGCAATGACCCAGTACACAGAACTATTAGGGGATTGTTTGATTGGCACTCTGGCCTTTGATATTTAAAAAAATTAATAAAAAAAATTTTAATTTCTGAAAATTGTTTAATTAAAAAAAATGGTTATAGATTTAAATTGAATTGATTATTTATTCTCAAAAAAAATAAAAAATAAAAATGGCTCTGAATGATTACAATTTTTATTTGAAATCCTATTCAACTTTGTTCAAAGTTGAGTTGTCTTGCTGAACATTCTAAGTTTATGTTGTGTTTTGATTCGTTTATGTTTTGTGTATAATCGGTTTTACAAAAAAAATATTACAAAAAAAAATAATTAAATATGCAAGTTGATTGGTTTAAAAAATATCTTCAGTATTTCTGTTTTAGTTTATTTATTATTTTAAAATTTTATATTTCCAATTTGATTCATATTAAAAAAACTTTCTTTTCTTTATTTTATTTTCAAACAAACAGTTTTCTTTAACTTTATTTTATTTCATTTGATATTATTAAAAAAAAATTAATTATTAATTAAGTTTAAAAATTATTTTGTGTGTTTATTTTTGTGAGTTTTTGTGTGTTTTAATGTTTTGTTATTTTTATGTTTTAATTTATTTTCATTTTAATTTTATTTATTTTATTTATTTTCTTTGTTTATTTGTTTTATTTTCTTATTCCTTCTTTATCTTCTTTATCTTTCTTTGTATTTTATTTTTTTATTGTTTATTTTGTGTTTTGTGTTTGTTTATTTTTAATGTTTGCTTTCTTAAACTTAATTTTTGATTTCATTTTAATTCTTAATTTATTTATTGGTTTTTGTTTGTTTTAAAACTGTTTATTTAAAAAAATGTTTTTATTTTCATGTTAATTTTATAACAAAATTTAATTATTTATTCATTTAAAAAAATTTATTTATTATTATTTTTATTATTTATTATCTTAAAATCAAAATTATGTTTCATTATTTTAATTCTGAATTTTTTTCTGTTTATTTCAGAAAATTCACCTTTCGGCTTGAAACTTCTCAAATTGGATGAAAATTTATTTCAAAAAAAAATTATGTATTGAAAATTTTGTTTTGATTTCTTAAATTTAATAAATAGTGTTTATTAAACCAAAAAATTCTTGCATTTTCAATTATTCCTTATTTACCTTAAAACTAGATTAAAAATTATGAAATTAAATCAGCTGATTTGAAAAATTTACTTTTAAATTTCATTTATTGAATTTGTAATTAAATCTTTATTCAAAATTCTTTGTTAATTTTAATTAATTTAATTTTATTTTAATTATGGAGTTTAATATTTAGTTAATTTTTATTATATTTTTTAGAGCTCTTTATTTATTAAAAGAAATTGATCTATGATTATTATTATTATTTTAATTATTGTAAATTTAATTATTTTTAATTGATTTTATATAAAAAAAATATTATAAAAGTAATTTTCAAGTTAAAAGTTATTCGTTTTTAGAATTTTTATCACTATGCTTGCGTTAAAGTTTCTCTATGAAAAGGTTATTTATTCTGTTTTAATATATTGCGCAATTATGTTTTATTTTATTTTAATTGAATATTCAAATTATTTGTGATGATTTTCAAATCAGATCTGATAGAAAAAATTGGTTTTCATCTTAGCTTTGGTTGGTCTCGGCATTCAAGATGGCTGGATGCAAACTGCGTCGTACAAACACGGCTGTTGAGTTGAAATTTTTCTTCGATGATTTGACGACCTCCCGACCACTTCACAGCTTCAGAAATCACTTTAAATTATAGCAAATGTTCAATAGTTGTGTTTGTTGTTAGTTAAAATCGTATTTATAGAGAAAAACTTTATCTTTTTGGTTGTTAGTGTTAGCGTGATTTAATGCGTGTTCTGATCAATTTCATAATGGCTACGCCGCCGTCTTGCCACTTGGCGAGAACGAAGGCGGTGATAGCGTGAGAGTTAGCCTCGCACTCCCCCTCCCTCTCGCTCCTTCTAGCCTCGCACTTTCTCTCTATCGCATCTTCGCTTGATCATTTGCTTTTAATAAACAAATTACCTTTTCACAACTTTCACTTTTATAAAATCACTTTCTTTTACATTTTATTATATTATAATTTTGTATTAGATCAAATTCTTTTAATTTTTATTCTTTTTAAAATTTATTTCTAATTAAATTAAACATTTGATTCACATTTCTTTTGACATATTTCTGCATGGTAACGACATCTTGTGGTCACTCATCAAAACACATCATTTTTTTCTTTCAGCGCCATTCATATTTTGAATTTAAATTTAAATTATAAAACAAATTATTTTTTTTTCCACCTATCCTGGGGAGAGTGGTTTTTGCATCGGCTCAATAATTAAATTTTCATTTTTTTTCCTTAGAGAAGAGTAGAAAGGAAAGGTGGGAAATTGGAACCGGGTTGTTGACTCTTGAGCCAGATACCAGTACTTGGGGTTGGTGCGTGCCTCCGTGCACGATGCACCAGGGGTAAATAAACGGGATATGTTTTTTTTTTGTAGGTTATTGAGGGTTTTTATGCCGTAATTTAAGGCTTTTCCCTCAAAAAAAAAAAAAAAAAAAAAAAAAAATTAGACGATATGACTAGTCCCGAGAGGGACTGACTTTTGTGGAGTAGAGAGGTGAAGGGCCCCTCGCTCCCAAACAATGGGAACCGGGTTGTTGGCAGATACCGGTACAAGGGCACGGTGCGCGCCTCCGTGCACGATGCACCAGAGGAAAATAACCGGGGAATGCTTTTTTGAGGGTTTTTATACCGTAATTTAAGACTTTTCCCTAAAAAAAAAAAAAAAATTTGAGAAGTCGGGGATAGGGGAGCCCCCGAAGGCGGGCGGCGCGGCTAGCATCCAAAATTATAGTAGAGAAGGCATGAGAGGGGGGTTGCCCACCATTCAGCCAGCAGACAGACAAACAACCTTGTTTAATCTTTTAAAACAAAGAACTTTAACAAATTCTATTGTCAAAACACCTCTATAAAATTATTTTTAAGTTAACAACTACGCAACGCATTGAATCTTGCAAAGAGCCAACCAAGTAAAATAAATAAATGATTGAAGATTTAATTAAATCAAAAAAATTTATTTTTTTTTTTTTCTATTCACCCGCATCAAGAACGCAATTCTAAATGATATCGTTTCTTAGCTAACTAACGATCTCTCAACTCTCATTTTTAGCCTATTCATTATTTTTAGATTTAGACTTAATTTAAGAGAAAACACACTTGAATTAATATTTCATATAATGAATGACCTTGTCCCTTGTGAGTAACCCCCCCCCCCCTCGTTCGATATTTCGTATGAATTTTAACTAATTTTATGATGACGTCAAATGGCGAGGGGAGAAATTAAAAAAAGAAAATTAATAGTCTAAAGATTATTTACTCTCTCTTAACTATAGTTATATATAAGGAGAGAAAGTATTTGATTCAAAAATTCGATCTCGAAATTTTGATGGAAATACACGTTTTGAGTTCAAAAAGTCTGCTACAGTGATTATTTAAGTTAGGTACCCCCCCGGAGGTGTGACGCGAAGCTTTTGATCAAAATCGGTTAAAGAGTACTTATACTTTACTGATATTCTTTTTCAGATTTTGATTTTCTCAAAATTCGCTCAAACGATTTAGATTAAAATTCAAAAAAAAAAATTATTTTTTAGATGCTCTTTAAAATGTATATTTTTGAAGCCCACTTTACTCTTGTACTTCATAGAAAAGATAGGAGAAATGGTTGCCATGGTAACAGAATATAAATATTTTCTTATATCAATTTTAATGGAAACTAAATAAATGTATGCCGACACAAAAAATCTGGAGTGACAAGCATAGAACACTAGGTTGTGTGCTGTGCGATCGGCCACACCATGTTATTTTTTAAATGTTGTTTATAAACACAAAGACAAATGGCTACTTGCTTTTCTATTTTAAAAGATGCGATGTAATCATCATCCGAGATGAATCACAGATGCTTTAATTTTGCTTACATATTCCACTCAGTGAAAGAAAATAGATATTTTTTCTATTTTGTTTAAATCATCATTTTCGAATTTCAAAAAGATAAATAAATTCCAAAATTGTTTATTTATTTATTTAAATTAATCGATTTAATTGAATGACAATTGTTTCTAAAGCAATTATCCACCATCAATTTGTGGGATAAATAAATTATAGGGTTAATTAAAATTTAATATATAACATTAATTGCAGAATAATAAAAGGGAAATTTAATTATTTGATTATTTTAATTAATTGACTTTGATTTTTTACTTTCTCTTACCTATGTATATATGTAATATGTATATAGTGAGAAAGTATTGGATTCATGTCAAAAATTCGATGTCGAGATTTTGATGGATCTTCACGTTTTGAGGTCCCCTGAATCCAAAAAAGTGGTTTTCGCGACATGGTCTGTCTGTGTGTGTGTGTGTGTGTTGTGTGTGTGTCTGTCTGTGAACAAAATATCTCAAGAACGAAGAGCTAGGAGGTTGAAATTTTATATTTAAGTTAGGCACCCCCATGGGACGTGACACAAAGCTTTTGAACAAATCGACCAAAGAATACTAGTACTTTACTGATGTACTTTTTCAGTATTTTTCGATTTTCTCTAAATTTGCTGCAACGATTTTTATTTAAATTCAAAAATCAATTATTTTTTAGATTCTCAATAAAATGTATATTCTCATTTTGTGATTGAAATCTTCTGAAGACCACTTTACTCTTGTACTCCATAGAAAAGAATGAAGAAATGGTTGCCATGGTAACAAAATCTAAATATTTTCCCATACTTATAAATTTTACATCTTGAAAATCGAATGTACCGTACTGTCGGAAACTAAATACATGTCGACACAAAAAATCTGGTGAGACAAGCACAGTACACAACTTTCGATTACCGAAGGTAAGAGAAAGTTGTGTGCTGTGCTTGTCACACCAGATTTTTTTTTAAATCTAGTTTACGAGTTCTAAAATTGTGAGGCGCGGAACCCTAGGGGGCCGCAGTTAGACTGTTTTGATTTCGGAAGGCGTGGAAAAATTCTGTTATACAGTATAGGTGCCGAAGATCTCATATAATTATTCTTTGAGTTTGCGTCAATTAAAGAAGCAAAATATTGTTTATTCAAGTTGGAACAAATTTATTGTTCTATTCGAAGTAGGAAAAAATTTTGTCCCTCTCCCCTCATCTCATTATCCGAAAAAGTACAAATATTAAATTTGAGTTCTCGTAGACAATGGTAAAATGAACGACAATCATTCGTTGCTTCGATTATTTCTTTGCCTTTTTTTTATTTTATATAAGAACCTAAACGTTATCTCGTTTCAGACAATTGCGTTTATATAACGTTAGGCTTTTAATATATGCTTGGATATGAATGATTCAATAAACTTAATTCTTTATTTTCTGCTGATCATAATAGATCCGTTTTTTTTTTCCACTATTGCAACACATCACGTTAATTAAATGTGACTAATTGCAACATTTAAGAAATTTAAAAGAAATAACTTTGTTTTTTTTTAGAGATGTCTCTCTGCATGGCCTCTTAATCTGAAATTATTAAAAATAATAAATAATCAGAGCTAAAAGATGACTTACTAATCTATAATATTACGAGAGTGTGAGGCTAAGCTAATCTCAGAAAGTACGGGACCGATTTTTGTATTTTAAAAAATTCACAAACTGGTTTATTAAATTAAAGAAATCTGGTGTGGCAAGCACAGCACCCAACTTTCTCTTGCCAAAGGGTACTGTGCTTGTCACACCAGATTTTTTGTGTCGAGATATATTTAGTTTCTCTTAGCACTTTAGTTCCAAACTTGACCACGCGATTCATAGATAGCGCTGAGCTACGAATGCTTTCACATCAGTAAAGTGTATTTCAAACGATTTCCACGAAAAATTTCACTGATATACTTTTTAAAGAGCATCTAAAAAATAGTTCATTTATGAATTTTAAACAAAATCGTTGCAGCGAATTTTGAGAAAATCGAAAAAAACTGAAAAAGTACATCAGTAAAGTACTAGTACTTTTTGGCCGATTTTGTTCAAAAGCTTATTTTCACCCCATGAGGAGGTGTCTAACTTAAATATAAAATTTCAACATCGTAGCTCTTTTAGTTCCTGAGATATTTTGTTCACACACAGACACACAGACAGACGATGTCACGAAAACCATTTTTGGATTCAAAGGACCTTAAATCGTGAAGATCCATCAAAATCTCGACATCGAATTTTTGACATGAATCCAATATTTATTCTCTCTACTATATTAATATTTAGTTGAGAGAGAAAGTATTGGATTAATGTCAAAAATTCGACATATATAGAGGTAAGAGAAAGTAAAAAACGAATCAATTTAGCTTGAACAAGTGTGATATTCTTAACAAACTAAGCAGTCGAGGTTTATAAATGCCATTCTTTGAATATTATTCATCTCCAGGTAGAGTGTTTACACTCCTTATAAAATGAGGTTAATCTTAATTACCCAAATGTTGTTCTAATCTCTTTTGTTATTTAATTGACATAGTCAAATGGAATTTAAATTAAAAAAAAAAAAAACTCATGACGTTTTATTTTTCAGGTTTAAATAAATTAATCACTTAGTAAGGGATCAGATGACGGTTTGCTTAAAGAATGACGTGTTTATAATAGCATAAGAGAGATATTTACTCTTATGTTTAATAATAAGATTAAATAACAACTCTCTCGTATTTGATAAGTGAAATAGTAAGTACTAACAGCTGTTTTATCGAAAGTTGTTTTCAACTTGGAGTAAACATTTATTTCCGGGCGTTAAAAAAAAATAAATAAATAAATTTCAGAGGTAATGAAATGAAAATATTTTTGACGGAATAAATCAAATTAATTTAAAATAATAATTAAAAATTTAATTATATATCAATTTTTATTATTTTTCATTTAAGAGATTTAATTATTAAATTATTTTAATTAATTTTAATTGGCTTTAATTTTTCATTTGACTTTAATTCTTCATCAAGGCAAGACAAAATTATGCTTTCCAATGGGCAAATTCATTTTCTGGATTTTTTTGTGCCTTTTTGAGAATTTGCGGTTTTTTCTTGGTCTCTCCATAACGTCCCCTATTAAAGTGCAAAATTCGGTTTCAAAATTACCGGAAGATAATCAAACAGTGCATGACAGACGGACAGACACGACGGATACTCTGCTATCATATATATATAGAGATTTTTGGTGTCTATTAGTTTAAGATTTTGCCAAAGAAATGTTATAATAAGTATAGTATGGAAAAAGAAAAAGCAATTTTAGCTGTCGACGTTTCGAACTCCAATCACGCTCTATTTCAAAGGATATAATGTGCAATTTTTTTTAAATTATATTCCTTGGAATCTATAAGTTAACTCAATCAATTGTAGAACCTTTTTACAATGAAAATTGAAAAATTAAAAAGATTGATTTAACATCAAATATTGTTGCTAATG
Source organism: Euborellia annulipes (assembly GCA_023213315.1). Classification (NCBI taxonomy): domain Eukaryota; kingdom Metazoa; phylum Arthropoda; class Insecta; order Dermaptera; family Anisolabididae; genus Euborellia; species Euborellia annulipes. The sequence goes on from JAKCPI010005702.1 coordinate 8,944, forward strand.
ATGAGTGTGGAAATGCGGGTAAAGCGTTAAAAATACTGAAAAACTAATTATATATCAATTTTATTATTTTTCATTTAAGAGATTTAATTATTAAATTATTTTAATTAATTAATTGTGCTTTAATTTTCTTCATTTGACTCAACTTCATCAAGGCAAGACAAAATTATGCTTCCAATGGGCAAATTCATTTTCTGATTTTTTTGCGTCTTTTTGAGAATTTGCGGTTTTTTCTTGGTCTCTCCATAACGTCCCCTATTAGAGTGCAAAAAATTCGGTTTCAAAATTACCGGAAGATAATCAAACAGTGCATGACAGACGGACAGACAGACGGATACTCTGCTATCATATATATACCGGGTGGGCCATTAGTGCGTGGACGGAAGATTGTGGGCTTATTAACGGACATTTTTAAAGTTTGTTGATCGTATATAATGTGGGGCCTTTAGGGCTACAAATTAAAAATATTTTTGTTCCAATTGCACTTTTTATACAGGGTGACCCATATCAAAGTTATGTTTTTTTAAATGGAACGCCCTATATATTATTGCATATTTGGATTCTTCGGCCAATTTTAGTATGACTTTATGTCATGCAATGTATTCCAAACCAAACCGTTTAGCCGCAAATCGGGTTTTTGTGAAAAAACTACTGTCTGAAAAAATTGAATATCTCGCGAACCATAATACCTAGGGGGCTGTTCTTTTGTGATCTTACTAATCATGAAATGTACTAATGTGGGCCAGATGGGTAACCCGGAATTATTCTTATGTTGGGAGATATGGCCATGCCAATTTGGAAAATTTCAAACATGGATAACTTTATTTTTTCAAATGGAACATACTACTTTTTTTGATGCCAAGGGACGTGAAATTTAATTCTCTTTCTAATGACATAAGGTTGTCTATATCTATCTTTGGTAGTTTTCTTTTTATTCCAAAATATCTGATAACGAAAAAAAAAATACATTTATTATAGACAAAACCATTTAAAAAAAAATCCAAACGCAAACAAAACTGTAATAAATGGAAAAGATATGCTAAATATTCGAAAATGTATTGAAATTTCCTTTAAAATCATTTATTTGAACTCCTAGAAGAAGCCCCGCTTGCTAAAATTGGGGTATGATTTTTCAACAAGATGGCGCACCTCCTAACCTAAACATAACCTAATTTCTTTTTCGGGAAGTTCAAATAAATGATTTTAAAGGAAATTTCAATACATTTTCGAATATTTAGCATATCTTTTCCAATTATTACAATTTTGTTTGCGTTTGGATTGTTTTTTAAAATGGTTTTGACTATAATAAATATATTTTTTTTTTTTCGTTATCAGATATTTTGGAATAAAAAGAAAACTACCAAAGATAGATATAGACAACCTTATGTCATTAGAAAGAGAATTAAATTTCACGTCCCTTGGCATCAAAAAAGTAGTATGTTCCATTTGAAAAAATAAAGTTATCCATGTTTGAAATTTTCCAAATTGGCATGGCCATATCTCCCAACATAAGAATAATTCCGGGTTACCCATCTGGCCCACATTAGTACATTTCATGATTAGTAAGATCACAAAAGAACAGCCCCCTAGGTATTATGGTTCGCGAGATATTCAATTTTTTTCAGACAGTAGTTTTTTCACAAAAACCCGATTTGCGGCTAAACGGTTTGGTTTGGAATACATTGCATGACATAAAGTCATACTAAAATTGGCCGTAGAATCCAAATATGCAATAATATATAGGGCGTTCCATTTAAAAAAACATAACTTTGATATGGGTCACCCTGTATAAAAAGTGCAATTGGAACAAAAATATTTTTAATTTGTAGCCCTAAAGGCCCCACATTATATACGATCAACAAACTTTAAAAATGTCCGTTAATAAGCCCACAATCTTCCGTCCACGCACTAATGGCCCACCCGGTATAGAGATTTTTGGTGTCTATTAGTTTAAGATTTTGCCAAAGAAATGTTATAATAAGTATAGTATGGAAAAAGAAAAAGCAATTTTAGCTGTCGACGTTTCGAACTCCAATCACGCTCTATTTCAAAGGATATAATGTGCAATTTTTTTTAAATTATATTCCTTGGAATCTATAAGTTAACTCAATCAATTGTAGAACCTTTTTACAATGAAAATTGAAAATTAAAAAGATTGATTTAACATCAAATATTGTTGCTAATGATGAGTGTGGAAATGCGGGTAAAGCGTTAAAAATCTTTGAAACTTATAACTTAGTGTTTTTAACTTTTTTACTTTTTTTTTTAAACTATAAATTAAAGCCTAAATAAAAGGCAAATATAAGATAAATTGCTTACAAATTATTTTAAAATTTATTTTCTCGCATGGTCTCTGAAGTTACTTGAAGAATTTTTATGGGCTTTTTTTCAATGTGTCGAAATGTCCGTCTCTGCTTTTATTTTTGGGATTATAGGGTGTCTAAAAACTCATTTTATAAAATAAACACTACTAGGCGTAGAACGAATATTGCGTCCCCTTACTCCATGTAATGACGTTATATTAAATAGACAACGGATTCAATTACTCTCTATTGTATTTAAATAATAAAAGGCCAATGCGATTAAGTCCCGAATAGATAGAAGTGGGAAGAAATAATAGATGGGCAGCCAGATGTGGAAAGGAATTTATGATTGTTTCAACTAAGAGGCAAAGTAGTTGCAAAACTTTCCCAATCTTCTTTATCAGAGTTAATGCCATAATAAATAATATTTATTGGATAAGTCATTTTACTTTTCTTTTTTTTTTTTTAATTCTTTAGGTTGTTATCTCAGAGGCGATGTTTTATTTCTTTCAAGAACCGATCTCGACCATTAAATGATGCAGCATCATCCCAGGATCAGATCGTGTTGTTTTTTTTTTTTTTTTTATTTCTATAAGAAAAAGGTTTTATGGCATTACCTGGCAAACGTATGTTAAATTTTCGTGCCCGAGGCCTTTGAAAACATGATTTCTATTTAAGCTTTCATAACCTAATTTTTCATGTGGGTTATTTATAATACAAAATTGCTGGCTAGTGGGGAGATTCGATTTTCTTTTGCACTTTTACTTAGAACAAAAAAAAAAATTAAATTCTATCCTTCCTTATCAAGTGCGTGAAATAAATAAAATATTTATTTCAATTACAAGTAGGGACACTAAAAAAGTATCGATACTTTTGTCTCGATACTAGTACTTTTTTACTCGATACTTTTTGGAATCGATACGATTCCAAGTACAAGTATCGATAATTTTTTTCGATACCACATCCCTAATTACAAGTTCAATTTCTTTTGTTAGATCTTATCATAAAATACTGTTGAGAAATGACAGGTGATAAAATATGAAATAAACGTTAAATTTTCAATATTCAATAAAATTTTTTTTTTTTTTATTTGAGGGAAAAGCTTAAATTACGGCATAAAAACCCTCAATAGCCTACAAAAAAATCATTCCCCGGTTATTTACCCCTGGTGCATCGTGCACGGAGGCACGCACCAAGCCCAAGTACCGGTATCTAGCTCTAGAGCCATCAGCCCGGTGTTCCCTATGTTGGGAGTGAGAGGCCCTTCAACTCTCTAATCCCCAAAAATCAGTCCCTGACGGGACTGATCTCCCACCTTCCCTCCTCAATAAAAAAAATAAATGAAATTTAATATAAATATTGTATTATATAGAATAATAATTACGAGATTTAATTAATTTTAATTTTTCTTTTTGCCTATTTGACGAATTTTCATGGGCTTTTTGTAGATTTTTACAGCCCATTAATTGTGGTTCATTAATGCCAAAAATAAGGATGACCTCAAAACGTGTATATCCGTCAAAATCTCGACATCCAATTTTTGACATGAAACCATTACTTTCTCTCTATATATTAACATTTATATAGAGGTAAAAGAAAGTAAAAATTATGACGTCAGAGGGTAGCCCAAGAGGAGGGCCGGCCATCTTTGATTATCAGCATCCTAGGAAGATGAAAGTCAACTTGGTTGATTAATTTCTCATCTACTTCAATTAAATTAACATTGTTATTTTTTTTTATCACTCTTATCATTCATTTTTTTTTCTCCAATATGATTCAAACATTCACTCAGATAAGGAAGATAGTTAATTTGTATCTGCGTGAATAATCAGCAAAAAAATCGTCAAGTGCATCTGCACTTGATCTCTCAATAGAGAGAAGCAAAGATCAAGGCGAGATCAATCAATTCTGGACCTTTTCTATTAATTCATTCTTCTTCTTTTGGCCTTCATTTTGAATTTGTCAACTTTAATCTATGTCAAATTTTATTATTTTGTTTACTTGTCAAAAATTCAATTGTACTTATTAAAAAAAATTGGAAATTTTCCGTGCTTTTAGTATTATTATCGACAAAAATCTCATAAAGATTTCAGAAATGGGAAAAAAATCTTGAGCTTTTTTATATCTCTGGAACCGATCACCTAAAAAGGATGCAACTTTGCTAATTTATAGTCCTGCATGATTCATGTCTTTTTCGATTTCAGTTCCCAATTCAATTGCAATTAATGGGACGCAAGGGCGGATACAAGGGGGGGGTAAAGGGGGTAATTACCACCCCCGAGATTTTAAAAAAATACTTTTTTTTAATGTAAAATTTTAAAAATTAATACTTAAAAATTTGATTTGTATTTATATTCTGGCAAATAAGTACAGAATGCGCCTTTAAATTACTGAAATTAAGAAAAATTGTGTGCTGTGCGACCAGTCACACCAGATTACCCCTCCGAGAAACACCTCTGGATCCGCCCTTGATGGGACGGGATTCTTGTCTTATATTTAAATAGGTGCTTGTACAAATTTGATATGCATAAATTTTTGTAATTGTAGTTTGTGATATAGACTGAGGAATCAAACAGAATAAAAGAAAATAATAAATCATGCTTACATTCAGAACTAATTTCTACAAATCATTTTAATCAATTTAATACAATTGAAGTAAAATAAAGATAAAAATGTCGATTTTCAATTTGAGTGGCAAATCAGCATAATCTCGATATGTTTTGTTGAAAAAATTTTGTTTTTTAAAAAAATTTCCAATAAACTAGACCAGCGGGTCCCAACCCGTGGGCTGCGGCCCAGTTAGTGTGTGGTCGGCGGGCTGATTGAAACTGGGCCGCGGACGTCTAAGGGAAGATAAAAATTATTAAACTAAAAATAAAATAATAAAATTTTTTTTTTTTTTTTAATTATTTGTTTAAATCAAATCCTTGTTGCACAATTTTGTTTTTAAGAGTATACCTACCAAACGAACATACACGCATTCATTTATATCAAGGGCGGATACAAGGGGGGTAAAGGGGGTAATTACCCCCCCCCCCGAGATTTGAAAAAAAAGACTTTTTTTCGAAAAAAAAAAATGTATTTTTAATGTAAAATTTTAAAAATTAATACTTAAAAATTTGATTTGTATTTATATTCTGGCAAACAAGTACAGAATGCGCCTTTAAATTACCGAAATTGTGTGCCGTGCGACCAGTCACTCCAGATTACCCCCCGAGAAACACCTCTGGAACCGCCCTTGATTTATATATTATGTGGGCCGCACATCAATAAAGGTTGGGAACCGCTGAACTAGACAAAGAAAAATTGAAATGAAAATATTATTTTAAAATTTTTGAAATTTGGCTTGAATCAAAAAAATTTCGACATTTTTGTCTTTGTTTTATTTAAATTGTAATTATTTATTAAAATGATATGGGTTTGTGTTAAATTTACTTAGAGATGTATAAGATATTTCATATTAAATGTTTAATAAATTACAGTATCATTAAGATAGATTAGAACAGATCTTTGAAGAAGAACCAAAGTGTTACGTTTTTTTTTTTTTTTTTTTTTTGACGCGCAGTGTAGTTACAACTACGCTAGTACTTATGATTAGTTGAGGAGTTTTTAAATTTAAATGATCGATTGATGTCTGTCTCGTCACCTAATTTTTTTTTTTGTTTTTTGTTTTTATCAACTTCCTTCTATTGATAAATTATTAAAATGTCATTTGATTGATTTCCAATGGATGGGAGGGAAGTAGGCCTAATTCATAAAATATTGCAAGCAAAGAGGGGGCTGACACACGTGGAATCCCCTCCCTCCCTCCCTCCCTCATAAGTATATGACAGGAACATATAATTAAAACTCTTAGAAAAAAAGTAAATTTCCTTGAAAAGGAAAAATAGATTTGAAATTGAAATTTCTATTATTTATATTTAAAGTTTATTTGAATAAAGTAGCCCTCGGGCTTGGTGTAGTTGGTAGCGCGCCTGTCTTGTAAAAAAAAAAAAAATATATATCGAATTAGAAATCCAAATGTTTCTATATTACCTGTGAAACCACACATATATTAAATAGTAAAAATCGATGAAGTCCGTGACTGTTTTTCTATAGACAGGAGAAGGAGCAGGTGCAGCCAAAAAACAAATTCCTCCGATTTAATACAATTTAATGAGACGTTTCGGGTGAATTTCATCTACCCATCTTCAGTCCTTCAAAATTGTTTAAAAAAAAAAGTCCTGGAGTTGGTCAATAGGGCAATTTATGTAGTCATATGTCCTGGCGATGTGGGCCATCGTATTCATTTAGAAGAATTTTAACAATTTTGAAGGACTGAATGAAGATGGGTAGATGAAATTCACCCGAAACGTCTCATTAAATTGTATTAAATCGGAGGCTTTTGTTTTTTGGCTGCACCTGCTCCTTCTCCTGTAAATAGTAAAAATGTTCATTTATAAATATGTTTAACTACACCACTTGATAAAAATATTTCTTTTATTTATTCTTATTTATTATTTTACTTTTGCAATAATTTGGAAAATTGCTCACTGTGGCTAATACTCGCCACGCCTTAGACTAGTCCGCGCCTCACAGTTTGGAAAACACTGCTCTACATATTGAAAAATCTGGTGAGATTGGTCGCACAGACAGCACATAACTTTCTCTTACCTTTGGTAATCGAAAGTCGTGTACTGTGCTTGTCACGCCAGATTTTTTTGTGTCGAGATATATTTAGTTTTCCACCTCAGTTAACTTGCGTTTCAGAAAAGAAAATACTCTTTTCAAAGTATGATTATTATTATTATTTTTCTTTTTTTGAAGTTTGAAGCTATTCAAAAAGTTTTTCTTCTCAATATATCGACCTCCAATTCTATTTTGATAATGCCTGAGTTTTGAAATAATTAAATTTTACCCACCATTTCGACCTTTATCAAAATAAGCGAAGCTCCCTTGAAATAGAAAATAACTGTTTAAAAAGCATCTGTCCACAATCAATTGAAAAACAGAAACTAGCAGGGCAAATTAAAGGTTAGGTGGGGGGGGGGGATTTTTTTTATTGTAAAGATTTTTACAGGAGATCTTTAAAGGAAAAAAAAATTATCGCATACATTTTTTTTTTTTGATCATTACGAAAATGCGGAATTGAATATAGGCTATTCTAAAAGAGAGAGAAGAAAGGAGGTAGGAGTGGGGGGGGGGAGCTTTGATTCCGCGATTGCTGACTGGCAATGGGAAGGAACAGAAAGAGCACTTTGGGGGTCAAACGAACGATCTGGCCTTGTGCTGCTTACTTGGGACGGAAATTAGTTGCACTTTAAGTATAGAGTAGCCCGATCTAAGGGGGAGGGGGAGGGGGTGGCTACAGGGTCAATTATAGTGATTCACTCGCTGGTCATTTGCATTTAATGTTACTTAAAAATCGAATAAAATTTCAAATCAAAAAAAGTTTTTAACCCTTTGAGGCTTTTTTTGACATAGGGCCGGTCGCTCCACTTTATCTCAAATCTTTGCACATCTAGTTAAGATAATCATATGATTAAATAAGAGCCTAAATCGTAGTTAGTTAGCAAAGACCCAGAGTTCGTTATAAGGGGTGAAATTAGGAACACAAGCCTTGTTTATTTATTCTTTTAAATTTTTATTAAAAAATTAAATAATTATTTTAATTTTTAATAACTAGCCGCGACGCCCGCCTTCGCCCCCCTGGACCCCCGACCAGCTGGCTCGCCTTTTCTTCTCAATTATGAAATTTTTTTTTAAAGTCATTTCGGCTGCAGAGGCCATCTGACTTATATAAATATTTATTATTTATTTAAATACATGTATCGATGGTTTCCAGAGGGCGTTCAATGGTCTTGTTTTTCGGGGGCCACCTATCCCGATTTTCAGCACCACTTGGCGTTGCTTAACAATGGTGATTTTGGTGGCTGTTGTTCTTTCTTCTTGCCAGGCCCGTCGGCGAAAAGAAAATTATTATTATTCCATTCCAATTCAGTGCCTGCTTGAGGATTTGTTTACATTCATGGAATACACAAATGAAAAGAATACATAAATATTTCTCTATACATTTCCTATGGGAGAAATCGTAACTTTAAGAATTAATAACACAAAAAGTTATAGGAATTTCGGGATGAAAATAATTTTCCTGTAATCCCTAGAAGGTCCTCTTTATGCATATAAAATTTCATTTCAAAATTCCAACGAGAAGTTGCCTAAATAGAGCGTGACACACAGACGGACATTAGCGAATTATATACATAGATTTTTATAAATGATGCATTTATTAAGTTGCTAACTTCACAAAAAATAGCTAATTATATATGAAAAATTCATTTTTTTTTTATCTTGAATGTTAAGTTTGTTATTGTTTACTATATCGATGATTTGTTTGTTATCGATCGGGTAAGTTTGTTAGTTGACTAGAGGTGAAGCAACCGGCGCTTTCATCGCTCAGGACACCCCTTCCTGAGAACATTACTTTGACTCTAAGGAATTTAGGGCTATATATTTAGAAAGACATTGCTCGAGAGGACCCTCTCTATCTATTTTCGATCTCTGATAAGATAAAAAGCAAATGAATTGAAAAACAGGAAGAAAAGGGAAACGAAATAAACTTCATATACCGCTCAAGTTGACTTGTCCAAATGACGACTTTTTCTAAAAAAATTCTTAGATTATTTAATGGAATTGAGCTGGAGACCGACTCCTTTTGAAATAAACAGGTCAGAGATATAAAAACTGTAGCAGACGTTTTGAACGCTCCTCTCAGGGCATTGACATTTCTGTTTGGATACCAAACGGTATAAATAAATACACGCCTACCTATAGTAATTTAAAATTAATATTGATTTGTATCATTTGAAGTCTATACGGCCTAAAATGCCGACCGAAATCGTTTTAAACTCAGGACAAAACTTTTTTTTTATTTCGGTTTGACTCCTCAGTCATACCAAAACAAATTACCAAAGAATATACATAAAAAAAAATTGTAGAGAACATAGGACGGGCTAATCTTTTTTTTTTTAAACACTCGCACTTTTTTCCCATTCACACACACATGCAGACAGTCTTTTCGGCAACTTAGGCCATATTAGACTTTTACGATATCCGTTATAGAGATTAATATACATATTAGAGGTCCAGGCATTCTTATTTAAGCCATTTGGTATCAATTGTCCTAAATAAAATCATCGAACTGCCTGGGGTCCGAACCCGCGACGTTCGGTATACGAGGTTAGCACGCTAACCTCTACACCAAGCCCCGAGGGCATGAGAATAATTTAATTTATATTTATAATGTCCAACAATGCATGTTTAATAATTACTTTAAAAATGTAAATAATTCGTAAATTAATATTTGTTTATATTGCTCTTTTTAATTTCTTATAAATAAAATACATTCCTGCGGGCTTAAACTATTTGTGTTCATTTTTCCGTACTCAACAGTGTTCCATGGATCGTAGCTCTGCTACCACTTTTGAGCACGGAAAAATGAACACAAATAGTTTAAAGCACGCAGGAATGTATTTTATTTATAAGAAATTAAGAAGAATATAAACAAATATTAATTACGAATTATTTACATTTTTAAAGTAATTATTAAACATGCATTGTTGGACAATACAAATATAAATTAAATTAGTCACATACATGCACACATGCATACCACCACCACAACAATAACCATTATTTGAATATATATGTATTTGGGTTCCAGACATTCTTATTTAAGCCATTTGGTATCCAAATTATCGGACTGCCTGGGATCCGGACCCGCGACCCAAAAGTATACAAGGCAGGCGGAAATAAAAAAAAAATTCCAATCCAGTGCCTACTTGAGGATTTGTTTACATTCATGGAATACTAAAAAGCAAAGAACACAAATATTTCTTTATACATTTCCTATGGGAGAAATCGTAACTTTATGAATTAATAACTCAAAAAGTTATAAGAATTTCAGGACTTTTTTCTAGAAACCCTAAAAGGGCTTATAAAATTTATTTTTGAAATTTCAACGGGAAGTTGTCCAAATAGAGCTGTCACAGACAGACGAACGGACATTAGCGAATTATTTATATAGAAAGAAGATTGAGAGAGTAAGTAATCTTTTAGAAAACAAAATTTTTTTTTTTTATTTCATATTATCTTAAAATACATGTTTTTTTGAAATAGCTACACTTAAAAATTAATTCCCCAAATAGTTTTGCGATGGCTAGTATAGATGTTTATCAAAAAAAAAAAAAGACCTGATCTTGAGGCTTTCTAAAAGAAGGACAATTCTTTTATTTTATTTTATTTTTTTTTCTGTTAGGAATGTTCCGTTCTCAGTCGATGATTCAAAAAAAAAAGGCCGTTTAGATGATGTCATAAAAAACAAGACTCCAGCATCCAGCATCTCTCTGCTCCTTTGCTTCTCCCCTCCCGCATTCCGAGATATTTGACTCATCTCCCCCCTCTCCATTCATTTGTTTCTTCCTTTAATATGCAAAAGAGATTCTGCGCTTTCTCTTTAAATCACAACAAACTTTCTCTCGTTTAATCAAATCTTTATTATATAAAAGCCTTTTTTATTTTTCTAGGTCATTGATTATTTTTTTATTGTTTACTTAACTGACCTACCATTTAATAAATTAAAATTTTTTTTTTATTGTCTTACGTGCTTTTGTTTCAAAAATTATTTGATTCATGCATTATCAAGTATGTGAGGTGTGTGTGTGTGTGTTATTTTTACCGGCCGAGACCCCGGGCTTTTATATTGACACGATCCCTCTTGGTTCCTGTTTATACTTTCTCGTATCAACTTTTGGGCTAAATTGAAGATTATGTCCACATTTTTTTTTTCTATGATACTATGGAACTTTTTCCGGGCCCTCGGGCTCGGTGTAGTGGCTGGCGTGCTGGCCTTGTACACCAAGGGTCGCGGGTTCGGATCCCAGGCAGTCCGATGATTTAAAAAAAAAAAAACTAAATATATGTCGATACAAAAAATCTGGTGTGACTGGCGCACAGCACACAACTTTCTCTTACTTTCGGTAATCGAAATTTTTGTTCTGTGCTTGTCACACCAGATTTTTTTATTAAAAAGAAAAAAACTTTCGGGATTATTTTCTCTTCCCATATTTTGTATTATCCTAAAATAGAGGTGGCAAAGTTAATTTGATCCAGATTTCTATAAAAATAACGAAGAAATATTAAGATGACATTAACCTATAAAAAAACGTAACTTATTTTATTTATTCAACAACTAGGCCTCACTCTAAAAGCTAAGATTTCATAAAATATAAATGGGGCATTTCACGCCAAATCGAACGGTATGGAAAATTTTAATTTTTGATTTCCTCCATTTTTTGATATTTTGTGGTACCCCTTAAAAAACTCCTCCTGGTAAATTTGAGATTTTTTTGAACATCGGTTCAGATTTTTTTTTGGTTTTTTGCTCATAACTCATACAAAAATTTCAACTTTTTTTTATTTTGAAATTTTTTTTTTTTTTTTTTTTTTGTAGTTTCCAAGAAAAACCGTTAATTTTTTTTCTGTGTTATTTTCAAATTTCATGCATCATGCATACTTCGATTTTCCTGAAAACTTTTGGTAGCAAACAACTATTCAATCCACAATTTTTCAGACGGTTCCGGTCGTAGCTATTTCATGGTTACAATTTTTTTTTCAATTTTTGAAAACTTGAAAAAATTTTTTTCTATTAATCATTTTTAAAAAAATAGTACCCATGGGGTACCCACGACCGGAAGTTGTGGAATGAATAGTTGTTTGTTATCAAAAATTTTCCGGGAAATCGAAGTATGTATGATTTTCAGAAAATGACAAAAATTTTGAAATTTAAAAATTACACAGAAAAATTATTCAAAAAAAAATTAATTGTAGCCTATTTTTTCTTGAAAACTACACAAAAAAAAAAAAAAGTTGGAAATCGGACCATTTTTGTAGGTCTCTGAACCGATGTTCAAAAAAATCTCAAAATTTACCAGGAGGGGTTTGTTAAGGGGTACTCCAAATTATCAAAAAATGGAGGAAATCAAAAATTAAAATTTTTCAAACCGTTCGATTTGGCGCAGAATGCCCCAGAGGTACTTTTATTAAATTTTTCTCTCTTAAATAAGCCCAGGAATGCCAGACGTCCGAAAATCCCGGAAAAGAAAGATTTCTCCCGCGTCGCGTAAATACATTCAAATATCTCGTCAATAAAATAAAAAACGATTGACTTCACATTAACTCAAAAACGATGATACAACTGTATCCCCTGTTTTTGTTTGCAAACGTGACGTGACTGGAATGTGTGTATTTTTTGTTATTACATATACAGGTAAAATTTATTCAAACTTATTTTAAAATCTTCAGCTCTCAAAACACTTTTATAAATTACTTAATTGTCACTAGAAATTTTACTTTTGTTTTGACTGTTTAGTATTTATATCTTAACATTTTTAAACGATCAAAGCAAAGTTAAAATGTAACGTAAAAAGTAAAAGAATTTCCTCTTCATGGCTATCATATGCTATATAATTGAGTCATTAGCTAGTGATGGCGTTTATTAACTGGATCCAGACTTTGTCTCATTTCTATAGCCTTACAAATAGACTCTTGTTAATTCAATTACATCGATGAATGGGGCCTAAGTAGATTTAAATAGTTTTTTAATCGAATCAAAAGGGCGTTAACACTTAGATAAAATTAAATACTTGTGAAATTTTCTCATGAGAATTGAGATGCAGGTTGACACAGGGGCGTATATAGAAATTTTTTTCTTGGGGGGGGGGAAGGCTGCCCTAACTCAAAAATTTTCCTTTTGTTTTTTACTAAATTAAATTCTTCCGCAGGGAGGCAAAATTTTTTACCTTTATTTTTTAGGAACCAGTGCAAAAAATTTTTCTTGCCGAAACTAAAAAAAAACGTGGTGTGAGAAGCACAGAACACAACCTTGGATTACCGAAGGTAAGAGAAAGTTGAATGCTGTGACCAGTCACACCAGATTGTTTTTGTTGGATAGTCTAATTGGTTGCCTATCTACAGGCGCATTTGAAATTTCAAAATTATTTCTTCATGTAAAGAAAAAAAAAAAAAAAAAAAAAAAAATACAAATTCATAGAAAGCAACTTTAATTAAAGAACACAAATGGAAAGTAATAATTTGAACTATTTAATAATTTTTATTAAAAAATGATTCCAATTACCATTAAATTAAATTGAGAGTTTCTAAATATTATAAAGAAATTATATAGATTGATTTTTGCATTTACAATTATTTATCCGTTTAATTTCATTGCTACCTTGAAATGGAAATTTTATATAATTATTATAAAAACAAAAAAGAATATTTATTTAATTGCCTCATTATGAATAATAAACTCTTTGCTAATACTAATGATTTATATCCTACCAAAAAAAAAAAAAAAACAAGGAATATAAAATATGGAAAGACTTGTTGGGTTGTATTTCATTTTTAAGATAATTATACCAAATTATAGAACATTAAAAAAAAATCTGATGTGACTTGTCGCACAGAATATAATTTTCTCTTACTTTCGGTAATCAAAGTTGTGTTCTGTGCTTCTCACACCAGATTTTCTTGTGTCGACATATATTTAGTTTCCGCTGATATATTAGAATTCAAGATGTAAAAATGAACTACTGTGGAAAATTGTATATTTTGCTATCATGGCCTCTATATCTTTCCTATTAAGTACAAGAGTAAAGTGTGTTTTTAGGACAAAATGAGAATATACATTTTAAAGAACATCTAAAAAAAAAATAATTGATTTTTGAATTTTAATCAAAATCGTTAAAACGAATTAAAAAAAAAAAAAAAAAAACTGAAAAAGTACACCAGTAAAGTACTAGTACTCTTTATCCGATTTTGTTCAAAAGTTTCGGGTCCCGTGCTTCAGGGGGTGCCTAAGTTAAATATTAAATTTCATCCTCCTAGCTCTTTTCGTTCTTGAGATATTTTGTCAAAACTTGTATTTCCATCAAAATTCCAAAACATAAGATACGAAAAAGTTTCATCAGTGGAAAGACCTTTGATTTATTATATTTTATTTTGTAGATTTATTACAAAAATTTTTTTGATGGGAAGGGTGAGGGGGGGGGGGGAATGACGTTTCTGAAATCGATTCTTTTTGTGATTGTCTTCACCTCGCAATCTCTCTCTTCATTATGCAAGATGAGGAAAGTGTTTATAACAATTATATATATTTGAATAAACATCTATTTTTAATTTCTATCGTGTAATAATATTTCAGATAATTATCTTTGTTTATTTTTTTTTTTTAAATATCTATCTCTCCTATTGGCAAACATGTTTTTGCCTTGTTACTTTCTCCTACCACCATCGGCCATAAGTGAATTAGCAATTTTTTTTTTTTAATTAACACACTATACACATATTGTGTATAGATATATAAATGTCAGATGTCCTTATATATATAGAGGGAGAGAAGAGAGTATATACCAATAGCGTACATTGTGTTCTATTTCAAGCCGCCTCTTTGTGTGTTTGCTCATCTCCTTATGTAAATGTTTATTTTGCATTCGGAGATAGATTCCCAATAAAAAAAGATTAATTTCTTCCTTTAAATATAATCTATTTAATACTAGTCACACGATCCATCTTTAGGGGGCATATTCTTCTTTAAGGTTGTTTAGAGGTCATAATAGAATCAATTTTTTTTTTTTTTTAATAAAATTAAAAAATTCATTATTATAATTTAATCGTAACCTATCATAATTTATAATTGGATTAAGTTGATAATTTAAGTACCAAATAAAAATATAAGTGAAAGCGTGAAACGCGATTTATTTTATGTGACGTTGCTGCACTGGTCTGAGTCACGTGACTTACTTATTTATTGACATTTTGGTGAATTTTTTGTATTTCTTGTTAAAATATTTTTAAAAAACTTCATCAGAAAATTTTGATTTTATTTTTAGCGTATTCTACGGAAGTTAATTGATAAAAATAGAAGTTTTTTTGTTTTTGTTTTTTTCTCCGGATTTGTATCTAATATAAAATGAATTTATTAAGAAATTTCAAAAAAAGCCGAAATTAGCTATTTGAACTTAAAATAGGCACAAAAAAAGGCATTTATTGATGAAATAGGCACTAAAACCCAAAATCGGCCAAATTAGGCATTATAGACACTAGCAAATGCCTCTTCTTTTATTCAGAATTTCATTAAACGTATACATATTATATTGGCCTAAATTTTAAGCCATTAATTAAAAAAACGCAAATAGGGCGAAATCCGAGCCCTAGTGATAACATTAAAAAATTAGCTTTTAATCTTTATAAGTGCCTTAATGTCCGAGTAACATTAATGGAATAATTTATTTATTTTTCAGATTCGTCTGCGACAGTAGCGGCCATTTTGAAAAGCCTTCATTTTCAACGGAACTGCCCCCATCAGGCGATGGCAATTATCACGAACGTGCAATTTATTGGAATGTCAGCGCAATAAATTCCGCCGCCGCATCTTCCGGCACAAGTTCCTCTTCATCGGACCGCGATGTCCTCTATCACATCATGTCCCGGGCTGACGAACAACTTTTTCGGGCAGCCGTTGCCAAAGGAACTCGGCCACCATCGCCGTTACCTGCCGGTTATCACAATCACCAGCACCATTATCACCGACGACGACATTGCCGACGACCGAGGGGAGATCGGAGTTTATGACTAGTACATTTGTCAACAACCGATGACGATGATGAGGACACTTCATCGTAAAAAATATAAGACTGGTCAATTCTTTTCTGTCTTCCCAAATAACGTTGAAATCAGGAGAGAGAGAACAAAGTGCCAACACACGCCGAGATTCTGAAATGGAACCAAAGATGGCCTGAATTTCTCGAACGACAACAAAAACGAACGATTTACAGGCGTTTAATTAAAATCCTAGTCGATTTTCTCGAGTTTTTTTATTTTTTTGAAAGTTTTGATAATAAAAACAAGACCACGAGATGAGAGATGGGTTTAATAAGCAATCGATTAAGAGAGGCCGGTTTAAGCAATAAGGAGATCTTAATCTTAGAAAATTTCATTTCACAACTTGAAGGCCCAAATCTCAACTTTTTGGAGTCGAAACGTCATGCGCCAGTTTAGAGGCCCATCTGCCGTTTAGTTTCCGAAACATCCTCATGGAAAATAAAGAGATTTGGGTCGAATACTTTTTTTATTGTATTTAACTCATAAGTTCAGATTGAAACAATCTGAATAGCAATAAGAAAAAAAAAACTCCAAAACATTTTGTTTTGTTTTTTTACAATAGAAAAATACACCAATACCTCGCATAATTCGGTTCGGTTTATAATTTTAAAAATAAATTTTCTAATAATTAAATAAATGTTTGACTGGAGGTCCCGAAGAAGACGTCCGTTGGCCATAAATAAATAGTTTTATTTCTTATATCTCCTTTTGTAGTAAGGAATAAAGAAAAGAGCGATTGCAGATTTCATTTCGGTCAGAATTGCGACCATCCTCAAGGGTGGAACGTGTCAACAAAAGCCCTGAGGATGGTCGCATATCTAACCGAAACGTCGGCTTGAAATTATTAATAAACGAAATAAATATAGCTCTTTTCTTTATTCCTTACTACAAGATCTACTCAGCTATTATATCTCCTTTTATTGCTTTCTCTTACCCTATATATGAAATATATAGAGAAAGTATTGCGATCATGTCAAAAGTTCGATGTCGAGGACTGTGTAACGATTTTTAGCATGAAGGAATTGAGCTACCTGATTAAAATTTTATATTTAATTTAGGTACTCTCCCGGACACTCTAAATAAGCTTTTGAACAAAATCGGCCAAAAAGTACTAGTACTTTATAAATGTACTTTTTTAGTTTTTTTCGATTTTCTCAAAATTCGCTTGACTAAAATTTTTCAAAATTCAAAAATCTATTATTTTTTAGATGTTTTTTAAAATGTATATTCTCATTTTGCCTTAAAAGTGTTTTGAAGTACACTTTACTGATGTAATTTTCCGGCTTTTCGTTCCATATAGCCAATGTTAAAACCCTATATGGGGATTTGCATGTTAATTTCGATTCAAACTTTATAAAAAACTTTATAAAAAATTTTCGAATTTTTATGAAATTTTGCTTTTATTTATGATTCTCTATTGTCTGTTGTGCGACAGTCACACCAGATTAAATTAATATCTACATTTGTTTTATTCATTAAACATTTGTTCAGAATCAATTTTATCTGTTTCAAAATAGTCGATTAATCGGTGCCATGCGAGGTATTGCTTTGTGTAATTTTTTTTCCCCAAAAATTGACGATCCCCACCTAAAATCATACAAAAACAAACCACCAAAAAAAAAAAAAATTAAAAAATGTTTGTAATACTGTACACTATATCAATCAACTAACACAAATACGCCTTAAATACTCTCCGTCCATTGGATAAAGGGTCCCAATCCTTAGGCGGGGACCCTTAAGAAATTTGATGTTTTCTTTTTGCTCCTAGCCTTAATAACTGAGAATTGAAAGAAAAAATATATTTTTATACTAATAGAAAAAACAAAATTTATATATTTTAGATTAATTTTTAAGAAATAGTATATATAACTGTTTAATAATAATAATAATAATAACCAACAGAGTACGGAGTGCCTCCTCTTTGAGTACTTATTTTTGCTTTTTATGATGACTGAATTCCAGGGGATTATGTAGGGGGGGGAGGGTCATATTTGAAGATCCACCCCACCCCCATATATTTTTTCAAAATCCCTCTCAAAGACAAAATATTTTCAAGAGGGTGCGGGTTGAATATACGTACCCTAATGAATACCTCATCAAAAAAAGAAAAAAAATACGGAATTTACTAAAAGAATTTATGATAGGAAGTGAAAAATAAAATTTGTTTAAAATTTAAAAAATTCCCGATAAAAACGACGATGTTTGTCAAACACTTCTTCAAGACGTCAGTTCAATCGAATTGTATTATAAAAAAAAAAGTAATTTTTTTGTTTTTTTAAGAAAGAAATATAAATTCTTGATAAGAAAAATCGGAATCTTCATTGCATAATGTGCCTTTTTTCTATGAAATAAAATACAAACATCTAGCAGTGGCGTATATGTTTTTGCAAGTGGCAAAGCCCGACTTGACAGGGGACTGAGCCCCCTTGGGCCCCCTTGATCGCCTTCGGCTAGCAATTGCAATATTTTAAAGTTTTAAATTTCCCTCTCTGACTCCGCTTCCTCTAACCCTGGCCAATCAGCGAGAGAGAGTGATAAACAGACATATACAACGGAAATGAGTGATTAGCGCTTTTTTTTTTTTTAAATTTCTCCCTCTAGCCAGAGGCCATAGAGGTAAAGCTTTACAAAAGTTTTATAAAAATATTATAACAAATATACAATAAGCTTATACAAATACAAAATAACAAAAAAAAAGACATTAATATCAATGAAAATGACCAATGTTCAGCGTTTTATAAATAATAATGATGATGATGATTTTAAAGGAAGGGGAATATTTTTTTTTTTTTTGTAAAACAAAGCTATTTTTTTGACAAACATCTTATCTCGCCTATTTAACCTACATTAGATTATATTCATGGATTTTACTTAATACTTTTTCTTGTATTAGCCTATATAAATAATATAAATTTTTTGGGGTTAAACTCAGACTCGTTATATACGCCACTGCGAAAAAAAACTCGATTTTAGTCTATAATAAACATTCTAGACCAAATTTGGCCGAAGATAAAAATTGCTGATGTATCTTTGTTCTTGAGACAACGCGAAAATATTTTTTTACAATTGGAGAAAGAATTGCTCGGGGAAAAAATAATAATAATAATAAATTAATTAATTATTACTGACACCCGGGATCTCCAGGCTGTGCTTCCTTTGCACCAAATAAACAGACACTAGAAAAACATTAACTATACATTTATTTATTAAAAAAAAAAATATCCTTGTTTATAAAATAAATAAATAAATTTTGTACTTTTTTACTTCCTTCATTATTTTATATAACCGTGATCAATTAATTTTGTAAATACAATCAAATCAAATAAATCATATTTGCTATATTGTAGTAGAATGAAAAAAAAAGCATAATTTCATTTATCTCCCCTCACTGCTGACGTTTCTGTCCAGTACAGGAACGATTAATGTAAAAATATTAAATTTCATATTAATGCTCTGAAGATGGTCCTAAAACGTCAGCAGTGAGGTGGAAATAAATGAAATTATAATTAGTAATAGTAATAATTTCTCATTCTACTACTATCAGCTATAAATATTTTGTTATATTCCCTGAAAAAAAAAAAAAAATGTTTTAACCCGTAATCGAACCCGGAATTAACGATCTACCTGTTGGGCAATCACTCGCTTAAATAAAACACTCGGTTTAACTGTTTCATCATCATTTGGAACAGATAACCGAGACCTGAATCAAAGAGATGTAGATCGTTTTTTTATATATATATATATATATATATATATATATATATATATATAACCTCTTTCTTAATTTGAATAAAAACGACCAAAACTTGGGATTGTATTTAAATTTATAAAATGTTTCAAAGAGAATTTTTGATAAAATTTTTATCCCAAATCATAATCAACGAGTAGAGTGTTGGTCCGGAGTTCGATTCCCAGTTAAGACAATATTTTTTTTTACATATCTGAGTTAAAAATATTAATTATATTTATATATCTTTTCAAAACATTTCTCTCATAGACCATTTATTGTTTTTTTTTTTTGTTTTTTTTTTGTCGAAATTTTCTTTAAATACGCTTTGTGTTGTTGATAATAGTACAAAAAAAAAAAAAAAAAAAAAAAAACTAATATTTTATTTTAAACTTTCTCTTCCTCATTTCTTCCTTCATTATATCTCTCGAATGACTGAATATTAACATGTAGCCTATCTATGTATATTTATAAATATTATTTTTGTATTTGTAAGTTCCTATCATGTTTAAGTTTTTTTTTTTTTTAAGTTTAACGAATCTCACATCTCATTTAATATATTTAAATCTTCAAATTAATACTTTGTAGCTATAATTATTTTTTTACCTGCTTCATTGTATTAAAAATTGTTAACCTTTGTAAATACAAAAACAAACAAAATATATTTATGTTTAAACCTGTAATTTTTAATGTTTTATTTATCAATCCCTTTATTATTGATAGATCTTTTCCTCGTTTCTGGGATCTTAAGAAAGTATAAGGGATTTATGAGAACTTTATTGAGTCAAATAGGTGTGAGGCGCCCTCGGGGATGGCGTAGAGGTTAGCGTGCTAACCTCATATACCAAACGTCGCGGGTTCGGACCCCAGGCAGTCCGATGATTTTATTTAAGCCAATTGGATACCAAATGGCTTAAATAAGAATGCCTGGACCCCATATATGTATATTTATTTAATAACGGATATCGTTTAAAGTCTTAAATGGCCTAAGTTGCCGAAAAGACTGTGTGAATGAGTGTGTGAGTGTGAGTGTGAATGAGAAAAAAGTGTGAATGTTTTAAAAAAAAAAAAAAAAAAATAGGTGTGAGGCTGACGTAAGAAGAACTTTAAAGTATGAGAAATGTATGTTTTGGAGAAGTTTCTGCTCGTCATTTAGTGGTGATACTCAGACATCGTTGGTCTGGAATAAAATAGCGTTTTCAAAAACATTACCCCCCCCCCTCCCCCGAAATTTGAGATTGGGAAAAAAAATTATATTTTTAATATAAAATTTTAAAAACTAATACTGATTTGTATATATTTTATGTTAAACAACTACAGAATACACCTTTAAATTACCGATAATAAGAAAAAATTGTGTGTTGTGCGACCAGTCACACCAGATTACCCCCCCCTCCCTCACCGAGAAACTCCTCTGGATCCGCCACTGGGAGGAACAAGAGCTTGGACAATTTAATGCTGTTGTAAGTAAAAAAAAAACCTTCAAAATCTGAAAATGCCACTGCATAATTTATATTTTTTATTCTATTTTCGAGTAATTCGTCCAGAAATTTATATTTTGGAGAGGGGAGGGTCATTTTACCGTCCCCTTTTTACTGCCCAAACAATTCCTTCTAAATTTAATATCTTCTTAGCAGGAGCGTATATAAGGGGGAGAGAGGGGTGGGGGCGAGGGGCCCCCGGCATTTCCAAAATCTATATACATATATACGGGTATTCAGCGAATAGGGAGTATATAAGAGAGGCCAAGGAAGCCGCCCCCCCCCAAAAAAAAATTCCTTCTTCCAAAAAAAAGTTAAAATTGATTTAACTGCAGGGTGAAAAATTTTGCAAAGATTTTGCGGAGAAAATGGTAAAAAAGTAAAATGATTTCCATGACAGAGGAAAAAAATTTTGCCGCCCTGTGGGAAAAAAAAATTTTGTTTCGTCAAAAAATTTTCCCTTTAGAAAATTTTTGAGTTCGGGCAACCCCCCCCCCCCCCGAAAAAATTTCTATATAGGCCCCTGCTTCTTAGTATCTTCTTGTAAATATGTAAAATTTCATAATTGACTTCTATCATAAAAATTTTTCGAAAATAAATTTTTACTTTTTTTTAGTCTTTTAGAGGATGTTACGGAGAGTCCCCAAATGGGAAGGCTCAAAAAATTCATGCAATGGCGTAGCTAGGGGAGCGATGGACCGCCCCGGGTGACAATATTCGAGATTCAAGGGGTAACATTTAATATTTGAACAAATACAATTCAATTTTATTTAAAAACAATTTCAGATAGTAAACTTACACTCTATTTATAAACTATTAATAATATAAAAACACACATCAACGAGAGGCGTTATAACCTTGTGTTGACGCGCCCTTATATTGAATGAAGAAGAAAAGAAAAGAATATATATATATTTTTTTTAAGACAAATCAGCAGGTGTATAACTATTTATTTTGTCTGAAAAATTTCGACAGATGATTAAAGAATAAAGAAATAAGCCCTTCGAGGGCGAGCGACGCTGCTAGTAACATAAAAGGAAAATATTATGATCGTGAATAATTCAACACCCCCCCCCTCTCCCCAATTTTTATGTTTCAGGATCTCTATTATTCGAGGCCCTGACTTTTTTAGTTCCCTCCCAGGTGTTGTTTTCTCCCATAATGGAGGCGCCAAACAAACACTCTACATTTTATTAAATCGTTTTATTTAAATCGATAAGATTTATGAATGCAAATCTATTCTTGGCAAATGTGAATGGCCTTGATAGTCGATACGCCAAAAATAATTCCAAAGGGGGTTACAAAATAAGAGAGAGAGATAAAGGCCTATTAAGAACAATTTATTCAATTTCACCTGAGAAAAAATTTTATTTGTTAAGGCGGGGGTGAGAGAAGAGTTGAGGATCTATAAATTCCCCCTCTCTCCATAAATATGAAAGAGGGTAACAAATTTGCATCCACTTATTTGCAATTTGCATAAAATATTAGGAGAAAAAATCGTGCTTCTCAATAAATATAGGGCGTTCTTTACTCAAATTATACTTTTCTTACATTCTAAAATATCGCTATCATCAGGGGGGGGAGGGTGTCCGCCCCAGGCCCCGAGCCGGCATAGGTCCCCAAATATTTGTCTTTGAGAGGCCTCGGGGCTCGGCAAAAACGGAAAAATTTAGATAAAAAAAAAATTATTGAAAATTTGTCTTTGAGAGCCCTGGGCCCGGGGTCATCGGGGATATACGGTATTTTAAAAATATTTTTATGTATGGAGGAGGGGGGACATTTAAAAAAAATGAGTCCCCCCCCCGAAAAATTCAATATACACCTCTGGTACGAAATGTATATTGGTCCCCTCTTCTAGACACCCCCCAGGCCCCCAACTGTCTCGGTACGCCTCTGTTTAACCAAGATAATATCCTCACTGGGATTGATATGAAAAAATTTGGTGTGCGTAGGAAAATTTAGATTTCTAATCATCACCTATTAATTTTATCTAATTATAACCGCCTAACAAAAAACAAACAAAATTAAAATATACCTTTACAATATATAAAGCAAATTCGATGAATTATAAATTGTCGAGTATTAAAAATAGGAAAGACACTTTGATATCATCTCAGATTGAGGGGTTGACGGAAGCACACCAAGCGGCGAGAGTTCGAACTAACTAAGAACAAGCTTGTTGTATGATTTGATTCTCTTATGCACGTGACATTCAAGTTCCAAGAATACCTCGGTTCCAAGAAAAATGAATATTGTTAGAAATCTATTTTATTAACGAATTATTAAAATGATATAAGACATTTATATAATAAAAAATAAGAAATAGGATTTTTATCAAATGCCAATTTATATAGTAGAAAATTTTAAGATACACAATTTTACAAGAGAATAGAGAGAGTGAGAATAATTAAATATAAATACCATTAAATAATAATCCTGAGTCGACCCCGCAGTGTGAGGATAAGGATGAAGAAGATGACGACCATTAAAATTAATAATCCATTATCCAAGAGCACTAATTAAAACACTGATGAACACAAATAATCACAAAATAAATAAAAACTTTTAATAAAAAACGCGAATATGCAGTGAATGAATGGCGCGCGAAAAGCGAACTGACTCTTGATAGATGGCTCCACTTTCTCCTTTAAAAATGGGAAGGGGGGGAATTCAAAAAAAATAAGTAGGGGAGATGGAGATGGCGCGTAGTATGAAAGCATTTTTTAAAATCTGGTGTGATGTTGCACAGCACACAAATTTTTGTTAGCTTCGATAATTGAAAATAGTATGGTACATTAGAATCAGGGAGATATTAGAATTCATATGTAAAATTTATAAACATCAGGCAAAAACGGAAAAATTTAGATTAAAAAAAAATTATTGAAAATTTGCCTTTGAGAGGCCTGGGGGCTTCAGAGATTTAGGTCTACGGCATTTTAAAAATATTTTTGTGTATGGACGAGGGGGATATTTAAAAATCCCCCCCCCCCCCCGAAAAATTCAATATGCATCTCAAGGATCAAGGAATATTAAAAATAAGTGTGCGTCAAATATATTAATGTACTTAATCTTTTTATCTCTTTACGGGGATTCTAACAAGGGGCAAATATCCATCCCCTCCACACCCCTTGCATAAAGGAAATTCAAATGAACCGCATTTATTGGTAGTTCAACCTTTGGCCGTAGAGTGGCGCTAGTGTTCCCGGCCCGCTTGACGATCAAAACATTATATGAAATGTCAAATATCTTTTTTTTTTTTTTGTTTCATTATTTTTCAAGACAACTAAATAATATGACTTTAAGTCAGTTTTATGAAAAAATAAAAAAATCAATTTATCGCATTTCATCAGCGACAAATCGACCATTTAAAATGTGATTTACAATTGATATAAAATATAATTGTCACTGTCGGATTTTTTTGTTTTGTTTGATTCATTTATTTATTTTTCAGGAAAACTAAATAAAATGCACTTTCCCACTTTCTTAGGGAAATTGTCCGAGGGACCAAGTGTCATATAGGCCGTGGCAATGACGGTGAGTTGATTATTATTATACAATCAATTATATTTCATTTTAACTCTAATAGCCTCTGCAGCCGAAAAGAGAAATTAAAAAAAAAACCCTGTAGTTAACCAAAAATCATATTTGTCCTCTATTTAGAATGTCTGAACTTGTAAAAGGCCCAGAACTTTCAAATAGCTCAACAAGTCTCAATTAGGCCGTGATGATTGTTATAATATTGTTAAAATTCACCAAATTTCTATTTTGAACGTTGATCTATTGAGTCCAGCGTGATTCTTTCTTAAAAGAAGAATTTTATAATTTTGTTTATTTAATTTAAATAGAAATGATTCAACTCAAAAGGGACAAGGGTCAACGGCGATGTTCAACTGCAATTGAATGTCTATTTATTTTATTTTCTATATGTAATAGATTCCTGGCTACAACCCAACCCTTAACGCTATGCCGATCAAGAAGAATGGAGAAAGCTAACATCTTGGGGATAATGAAAAGTCGACGACGCCAGAGGGGCATCACGCTGACCGACAGTTGCAGATTATGGGCGTCCGAAAATAAGATGAATAAATGGAGTTAAGACGCTCAGGCTGAAATTGGAGAGAGAAGGCAAAAAATTCCTCCTCTCAGGGCGCAGTCCCTTGGGCCTCTTCGCGTAAAGGTAAATTAAGTATCGGTATATCGATCGTGTCATGGCAATACCACTTATCTGTCACTTTTAGCGAAAATTTTTGGATAACTTGATAAAAAAAATATTAAAGCGCATGTGTTAATAATATTAATAGCATATAAAATTTGTTTATAATAACGGGTATATGTATAAACTGCGAAGTAAACACAAGACAGTTTTATGTACAATCAGACATATGATGAATTGCCATGACACTTTGCATATATTCTTAACTTGGTGGCGAAAATTGTATGACCATTTTTATCAAAAGAGATCAAACTAATGTGGTACTTTATGTGATTTTTTTGTATCGAGATATATCGTTTTCGCCGATATATTAATATTAGAATTCAAGATATAAAATTTATAAACGGATGTAAACATTTATATTTTATTACCATGGCTTCTTCAAGAATAAAGTTTGCTTCAAAAGATTTCAAGAGCAAAATGAGAATATACATTTTAAAGGGCATCTAAAAAATAATTGATTTTTGAATTTTAAACAAAATCGTTAGTGCGAATTTAGAGAAAATAGAAAAAAAACTGAAAAGATGCATCAGTGAAGTACTAGTTCTTTTTTGCCGATTTTGTTCAAAAGCTTCGTGTCCCGTCCCATGGGGGTGTCTAACTTAAATATAAAATTTCAACCTCCTAGCTCTTGTCGTTCTTGAGATTTTTTGTTGTTCACACACACACAGACAGACCATGTCACGAAAACCACTTTTTTGTACTCAGGGGTGTATATCCATCAAAATTTCGACTTCAAATTTTTGACATGAATCCAATACTTTCTCTCTATATGGTAAGAGAAAGTAAAAATTAAAAATTTTAAAATTACTCCCCTAATTCCATCTGAAAGGATCCAGGGACAGAACTACCAAAAAAATCTCACATATACCTGATACAACATAAATTGATTAACTTGTAAGTAATGTTTTTCTTTATTTATAGGTTTTTGAATATCTATTCTCAGCAAATTTGGAATTTACCGAGTCTAACAAGAAATATATTCAAGTTTGAAGATCTTTAAAGCGAACATTTTGGAGGGATAATGAAAAGTCGGCGACTCCAGAGGCTGAATTCACCAGAAACAAGTTTGAATACACTTGCACACTACTTTGCGCCTGAGAGGACATTTTCTACACTTAAAAGAATAAATTAGGAATTGCAATGCTTCAGGTAATAGCATAAATTGAAAAGATAAATTGTTCCGTTTTTAGAATCGATTAAGACTATCGATGCTAGCAAATTCATAAAATCCCACTTGATGAAGTAAATGTTTTGATCATTAGTGAATCACGGACTAATTGTTTTAGATTTTATTTCTCCATCCGTTTCGGTGACCTTTTTTTGTTTGCCAAAAAAAACGAAGCTAGTTATGGCATTGAACGGAGTATAGAATGAATGTATATATATGAACATTTTATTATAAGTTATAAACATTTATTAAAACTTGTGGTGGGAGATGGACGGGGGGTAAGTAAAAGGGGGGAAAAAAAAAGGGTACCCAAATGTTGATTCTCCACCCAACCACCCCACCCCACACGAACTACTCTAAAAAATTTACTAGTGTTTTTATTTTGATGTATTTCTAGATTTTCAACGATCAAGCAGCTAATATTATTTTAATTAGATATTTATTTATGTGCCAGGGCCGACGTTTCGGTCGCATTTAGGACCACCCTCATGGATAGCGGAAACTGAAAATTTTTTTTGTTATTGATGTTTAATTGTATCCGTTATATTATAGCCCTGAGGTTGGTCCTAACTGTGACCGAAACCTCCTGGCACATTAATAAATATATAATCGAAACATTAGCTGTTTACTCATTGGAAATCCAGAAATTCTTAGATCTAGTATTTTAATTTTTCATTTTTCATGTATAGTTAAATTGATGGTTTAAATTTAAGGAGTATAAAATATTTAAAAATTCCCTGTCCTCAAAATTTTTGCGAATAGCTCGCGAGTTTAGTGAGGAGGTGGTCGATTAATTAGAAGACTTCCTTTATTGGGCCAATAAAGATCAAAGAAAACGAACAGCAAGCAATATTGATCGTACAAAAAAAAAAGAAGCAATTTATCAAAGCGCCCTGGACAGCGTGAGTGATTATATGAAAATGCCTTGAAAAAATTTTAATAGACTTCTATCAGTCATTGACTCTGATATAAATTAATTTTTTTGTCACCAGTTGAATGGAATCAATAACATAACAAAAAGCTGTTTATTTATATTTAGTAAAGTTGAAACAAATAAATTAGTACCACTAAAACAAATATCAAATGATATTGAAAAATCACTAGGCGATTTGTTTCAAGTTTTTTATTTTTTATTTTGAACTAATACATTTTATGCGCAGTTCTTCATTACTTTTATCATGTGTATCGTTTTCGCTTCTGATGATGATAGTAATATCGAATCGCGCATAAAAATTGAAACAAATCGCCTAGAGTTGAAACGTTTTGTAAATGCAAATATCGTCGGCTAAGAGTTAAATTCTACTAATAATATTTTTTTATACCATCTGAAATGGAATTGTAAAATTGTTAAATAGAAGAAATTTGATGAAAGGTGGAGATCTAGAATTCTAAAATTCTCTATTTATATGAAATTTTCCAAATGAGTTTTAATCCTGATATTGCAAAGGCACAAGGGCTCTTCTTCTTCAAAGGAAACTGAAAAATCATAATGTTAACACTAGTATTTTACATTTAATACATTATAAGGACATTATTATACCTCATTTTATACACTCTGTTAACATTAAGGTAAAATGAGGTATAATAATGTCCTTAAATTAAAATGTAAAATACTAGTTGTAAGGCGTGGCGGGAGCAAAGCTATTACGCATTCTTTTCCCGATGAGATAGCGTTGTGTCTTAAAAAGTAAGCCAAAAAAAAAACACCTATTACGAAAATTTGCCAAGAGGTGTCAGAATGGTAGCTAATAATTTATGCATTTGGTTGATTTTCATCTTTTAAAAATGAATACTTTATAATTCTTATTATATATTATGTATCTTTTATAAAAGCATATCTATAAATGAAACGGGAAAAACGTACGTATGTATGTATATGTATAGAAATCCACAATTTTCAATGAATCTATTTGAAATTAAATACACATATAGTACATGGACCAGGGAGTAAGGTAGTAATCATTTGAATCTCTTAAATATTTTGAAAAATTAATTATGAATAAATTTCTTCTCATTTTTGTTTTTCCTCCCTGCATCCTTGCCGAAAAATTAGCGGTATTGCAAAGTCACAAGGGCTCTTCCAGGTACCGAAGGTGTTTCATATATCATTCCCTCTGTGTCAATGTTGAAATGTTAATTAATCTATTAATTACCCTGGCGGCGGTGCTAGCTGCCAAGATTTTCATTGCTTCTACTATAAATTTTTTTTCCATTTTCTATTTATAAGCTAAGTGATTTGAAGGAAGAGTGTTTTGACAATCCGCAAAATCATTTAATTAATAACAAATTCCTTTTTATTTCCAGGGATTCATATCTACTCAACATTCTATCAACGAATATATATATAGGGTCCAGCATAATGAAAAGGGAAAGAACTCCGAAACAAATTGAAAATTTTCTTGAAACAAACATTGAAAACAAAGAAAAATATATGCCATTTACCATACCATACATGCCATTACTTGGCTTTGAATATGACGTCCTGATGATGTGATGATGATCGGCATCACGTTCAGCGTATTCCTCCAGGCGTCAAATGAATGAAAGCTTCCATCACCCGCTCGGACTGCCCCTGACTTCTTCTTGTGGGGATACTTGAAGAGTAAAGTTGTCCGTCCTCATACCGTGGCTGAACTCAAGGAAAGGATCCATACCGCTGTGGAGGAGATCTCATTGAACTTTAATTCGACGCCTGGAGGAATGCGCTGAACGCCATCACGGCGACCATCTGTATGGTGTCATCCTAGACCAAGTAATGGCATCTATGGCATATATTTTGTTTGTTTTCAATGTTTGTTTGAATAAAATTTTCAATTTGTTTCCCTGTATATATGTGATGTGATGTTAGAGTTCATTGTTCAAAGTGAATGCATCTACCTGATGACGGCTGCAAAATCAGCATCCGAAACGTTGAATTTTTATTGTAATTAGTAACACATTTTATTGTATTATTATTATTATTATTAGCTAAAATAAGCCACGATTTAAGCCAAAAGAATGTTTTTTTATTTTTTCTAATAACAATAATCGTGAAAGTCTAAAATTCTTTGATGTTTCAAATTTTTTTGCGTTTGTGGTTTATTTTAAAGTTTTTACCGATTGGAAAGAAATGTATTAGTATTATGATCATATGACTAGACCCTAGCCCAACTGCATAGGAACATTTATATAAGTTTAAGATATTTCTTTTAAGAGAGATGTACAATATGATCTTATTTATTATGACTTGTTTTCGAAAAATTTAAATTTCCTAATAATAAAGACTTTAAACGATACTCTTTATAATTAATCACGATGTGCCCTGGTTTGGGTTTTCGCTAAAATACAGACAAATGAGGAAATAAATTGAGAGCTCAGTCAATAGATTGGAGATAATAAATCAAATGAAAATATTCTATTTAGAAGATGAAAATGTTTTCAAATCATAATTAATGACCTCCGTGTAAAATTTCAACTTCCCTAGCCCGGAGATACACTAATCAGTCAATTTGAATTTTATTTATGATTAAATTATAACGGCATTATCCATTCATTTCTATATAGATTTATAATTTCCATGCGTCCGCACTATTTTTTTTTTATGAATGGTTGTAAAGGTCCAAAGACCTATGATGACTATCGTCAAGCAACCAGGAGACATGCACAAGAGGGAAAGACTCAACTGTAGATTTAACAGCCAGAAGACTATTTTGCCTTTGAAATATTGAAATTAAATTTGATTTTAATGTTATCTTTTCCTGGGGGGATAATTTTGTAATTCATTTAACCTTATTTTATTTGTTCTTGTTTTTTTCTGACAATATATATATAGAGAGAAATTATTGTATTCTTTGAGTCAAGATATTGAAGGAAATTTTAATTAGTTGAATTAGTTTTGAGGGTTTGAGAATCGCTGATCTCATTTATGTGTGTATGGTAAAAAAATCTCAAGAACGAGGTTGGATTTTATATATTATATTATATATTCAAAAAGCAAAAAGTATAAATCCTTTTTTTTTTATTTTTGATTTAAATCGATTTTAGAAGTCAAAGTTTTGACGAAGGTGGGCGTTTCGGGTAGTTTCGATCCGATTATTCAAAGTTTAATATTTCTTCAGGACCGTTCCTGGGTATGTTGTCGCTTCCGAGTCTGGTCATTTTTGGCACCCCTCATCCAACCTCTCGTGGTTCGTCGAGAAATTATGTAATAAAAAAATCTAGTGTGACTGGTCGCAGACACTACCCTCGGTAAATGAAAATTGTGTTCTGTGCTTGTATAATTTAATCTTTTTTAAAATTCTGTTTGAAGGGTATTTTTTTGTTGTTTGAAAGGATTAGCCGTGTCTTTTAGTCTTTTAGATAAGACAACGTTACTAGGGAGCACCTCGATGAGGTTCCTTTCCATGCCCCCCATCTTCTTTTAAAGCCCTTCGCTGTGAGTAAATGGCCTTTGGTGGTTATTTTTCGCTGTATCTTGAAAGTGGTGAAAAATAAAAAGAAACAAATTCTAGGGCATTCTTCGATCTACCAGTATTTTAATATTACTAATTGATTTATAGAGAAGTTTCTTGAATGAGAAGACAAAAAGCAGAAGTTAACTTTCTTGAATCTAAATAATGTTAGAATTTTTACTTGTATGAAATCCTGCTCTAGCATTTTTCTTTTCTTCTAAGTAAATCAATTTGAGCAAATCCACTTTAGAATTCTCTCATGTTCCAATTTTATCACCGGAAATAAATTGAAGGGCTTAGTGGAAGAGAGTCATAAGCCACCATTTTGTCATTTTTGAAATATTCATGCCATTGTATTCTTTACATATCCCTCTTTAATACCACACAAAGAAGTTTTTACAATAATTGGCTGCACATAAGTGCAAGTTCTCTACTTGCCCAGCCAGGGGCGGATCCAGAGGTGTTTCTCGGGGGGGGTAATCTGGAGTGACTGGTCTCACAGCACACAATTTTTTCTTAATTTCGGTAATTTAAAGACGCATTCTGTACTTGTTTGCCAGAATATAAATATAAATCAAAATTTTAAGTATTAATTTTTAAAATTTTACATTAAAAATACATTTTTTTCGAAAAAAAGTATTTTTTTTAATCTCAGGGGGGTAATTACCCCCTTTACCCCTCCCCCCTTGTATCCGCCCTTGTGGCCAGCTAGTAAAGATTTGAGAAGTAAATAAAGGTAGTCATAAGCCACAGCAAAATGGCGTCGAAATCTGGAGTGAATGAAAATTTCTCTCGTGTCAAAGGACTTCTATGAATAAGGGAGCTGAAAATGAAGAGTCTGATTCTTAGGACCCAACAAGCACCAGTTCCAGCTTTGACTATCTTTCACTCCATCCCGTTACTTTACAAATTACTCAAGTTTTATTGAAAATGCATTAACAAAAAAACTTTAGATTTGATAATCATAGAATAATTAATTAATAGAACTAGGCCTATTAATATTAACAATAATTCTTGGATAGAATACCATTTGAAAGCAATTAGAAGTAAAATATCTATTGGTGTGGAGAAATTTCTTTAAGTTTATTTAAATCAAATCAATCCCCCCGCCCCAGGCGCATCAAGCTTTTGGCGCCTCCGGATTTTCGGCTTTTTTCCAAAATCTCCAGATTTTTTTTTGAAATTTCATAATAAAATCATTTTGTATCAAAAATCCGGAGAAAAATTACAAAAAAAGATCAAACGAGATTCGAATACAAAAAAAAAAGGTCCCAACGAAAAACGGCGCCCCAGTTGAGCTTAGCTTAGCCCCGTTCGCCCTCAAAGGCTAGTTACGCCGCTGCTTATAAATTCAATATACCAGTATCTGCCAGTAGACTACATTTTAAAAATTTTAATGTTAGATGGTGGTGCCACCTAGAGGTTCATATAGGAACTACGCTCGGCTTTAAAAATGAATTAACTTTGAAGAGCAAGGATGTAGCTAAGGATGAAAGTAAAGGACCAGTAACGGATCCAGAGGTGTTTCTCGGGGGAAGGGGGGTAATCTGGTGTGACTGGTCGCACAGCACACAATTTTTTTCTTAATTTCGCTAATTTAAAGGCGCATTCTGTACTTGTCTGCCAGATTATAAATACAAATCAAATTTTTAAGTATTAATTTTTAAAATTTTACATTAAAAATATTTTTTTTTTTTCGAAATAAAGTATTTCTTTTTCAAATCTCGGAGGGGGGGGGTAATTACCCCGTTACCCTCCTCCCCTGTATCCGCCCTTGGTGGCATCTAAGGATGAAAGTAAAGGACCAGTGGCGTTAGTTACAAACAGGTACTCAAATTTGCCCAAAAGATATTTAATTTAATTAATTGTTTAATTTTGTACAGTTTATATACTCGTAGATATATTGTATGAAATATATATATCGTATGAAATATTTTATTTAAATAATCAGTTTAATTTGTTCCAATCGGCAAATGGCGACACTAAACATCAACGCCTTGAAGCTATGCAAAATCTTTGACAAGCTGTTGAATTGTTTGCATATTTAAATAGAATAAGAAACGGATGATTATTAAAAACCAATGAGAAATAAGATAATAAAAAAACCTGGTGTGGTTACAGAAGGTAAGTAAGATGTGCTGTTTTTTTTTTTTTTTTTTTTTTTTGTGTTGAGATATATTTATTTTCCGATAGTACTCTACTGTACCTTTCCACTTTCTGCATCACATAAAATATATCAAAAATATTATCTCAAATAGACGGAAATAATTATTTTAATTTGTGTATGTGTCCATTATACGTAGAAAAGGAAATCATTATAAATATTACTAATTTAAACAGTTGGCTTGTAAAATAAGTACAGTTCACAAATATATTTTCAATTACCTGCTTCTTTGGTTTAATTTGGATTATTTTTGATTAGACTGTGAATGTACGATGCTTTGCATTGAGATAAAAACATCTTAAATGAACACGTGGATCAGACTAAGGTGAGCTCTAAACTTTGCTAACTATTAGCAGTGGCGGGGAGCCTAAGATCTGTGATGTCATCATTTGAATGGATATATATCTTTAGGGGCGGGGGCGAGTGTGAAAAGCTAATCGACATTTATGGCGGGCAAGAGTCAATTCGAAATTTCGAAATTTCTCTTCAGTACAACATCGTACAGACTTTTACTATATTTACATTGTTGTAATACATAGGCAATTTTTTAAATGTTTGCTTATGAAAAAACACAAATGAAAACTCTATTTTCCCATAAGGACTCTTTAACAACTGAAGATGGCGTAATAAATTTAGCCGAAACGTTTTGTTAAGAGGAGTCTGTTTTATTAAATAGAGGCTACCTATCTGGCTGCTGTCCTCCATATCACACTAATTGACATCTCACAGCCACATTCCATCAGGGATTCTAATAAATAAATAAATACGAGTAGCGCTGACTCCAAAAATGCCATCAGCTCTAGTTTTAGAGATATTGAGAAAATCAACTTTTAATAGAAAATGTCCTCCAAAATGCCTTTTATTTTCATGATTTTTTAAGGCGATGCCTCTAAAAATATGCAAATAGTTAAAATGTATTTATGAGAAATTAAAAACACTAGGTCATAAGTTTCAATAGGCCTAACTTATTAAAAAAAAAAAAAACATTTATGTCGCAAAGTAGAAATTTGCCCATAACGTAATTTTTTTTTATTTAATTTTAATATTTTAATATTTTTTTTTATTAATTTCTCATTATTTTAATTCTTTTTAGTTAAGATGTGGAATTTTATAGAATTTCGGGAAATCGGCTGGTTATCGGATATAAGTGATAATCTTGATAAGAAAAAAAAAAAAAATATTTAATTCCTTTCAAAGAGAAAATTAAATATCTTTTAATAACTTCATCAGCGAGTTGAAGAGAAAGCTGAGGAAAAGGAAAAGCGCCGGCCGGCTCTGTCTGTCTTTGAACGAAATATCTCAAGAACGAAAAGAGCTACGAGGTTGAAATTTTATATTTAAGTTAGGCACCCCCATGGGACGTGACACGAAGCTTTTGAACAAAATCGGCCAAAGAGTACAAGTACTTTACTGAATGCACTTTTTCAGTTTTTTTCAATTTTCTCAAAATTCGCTCTAACGATTTTGATTAAATTTCTTAAATCAATTATTTTTTAGATGCTCTTTAAAATGTATATTCTCATTTTGCCATTGAAATCTTCTGAAGACCACTTTACTCAT
Source organism: Euborellia annulipes (assembly GCA_023213315.1). Classification (NCBI taxonomy): domain Eukaryota; kingdom Metazoa; phylum Arthropoda; class Insecta; order Dermaptera; family Anisolabididae; genus Euborellia; species Euborellia annulipes. The sequence continues at coordinate 43,691 of JAKCPI010005702.1, forward strand.
ACTTCATTGAAAAGATAAGGAGAAATGGTTGCCATGCTAACAAAATATAAATATTCTCCCATGTTTATAAATTTTACATCTTGAATTCAAATGTACTGTACTGTCAGAAACTAAATATATGTCGACACAAAAAATTTGGTGTGACAAGCACAGAACACAACTTTCGATTACCGAAGGTAAGAGAAAGTTGTGTGCTGTGCGCCGGTCACACCAGATTTTTACATCTTGAATTCTAAAGATCGACACAAAAAAATCTGCTGTGCGACCAGTCACACCAGATTTTTTAATTTCTTATAAATTCATCCATTTTATTTCTTAATTAACTTATAAGTTAGCGTTAATGCGTTAAAATTATAAAATGAAAAGAAGTGAAAGATAAGGAAGCCTTGAGCTTTAATAAACCTCAAATGCTCTGAGAGTAGCGCTCTCTCTCTCTCTCTCTCTCTCTCTCTTTATTTCCTTCTTTGCTCTGCCTTTGGCTTGCTTGCTTGCTTGCTTGAAATGATGAGTAATAATAATAATAAATGAATGAATGAACTCTCGGCTCTGTTCGTTTCTGTTTTGTTTTCGACAGCTGACAGGTCATGATCCTCTCCCTCTCCTCTCTCTCTCTCTCTCTCTGGGCTGCTTGCTCTCTGATAAAACACTCAGTCAGTTACTAAGTAGCCAGAGGGAATAAATGGTCATCATTTGTCAGAGGCACATCTTAGAAATTTTCCTCTCTCTCCTTCATCTCACAATTTCTACAACAATAGTAAGTCTTCTACGTAATAATTAAAAAAATCTGGTGTCTGTCGCACAGCACACAACTTTCTCTTACCTTCGGTAATCGAAAGTTGTGTACTGTGCTTGTCACACCAGATTTTTTGTGTCGACATGTATTTAGTTCCCGGCAGTAGGGAATATTTGAATTCAGATGTAAAATTTATAAGTATGGGAAAATATTTATATTTTGTTACCATGGCAACCATTTCTCCTATCTTTTCTATGGAGTGCAAGAGTAAAGTGGTCTTCAAACAATTTTGAGGGCAAAACGAGAATATACATTTGAAAGAGCATCTAAAAAATAATTGATTTTTGAATTTTAATCAAAATCGTTAGAGCGAATTTTGAGAAAATCGAAAAAAACTGAAAAAGTACATCAGTAAAGTACTAGTACTCTTTGGCCGATTTTGATTAAAAGCTTATTTTTCCGGTCCCGGGGGTGTTTAACTTATATATAAAATTTCAGCCTCATAGCTCAATTCCTTCATGCTTAAAAGTGAACACAGACACACACACCCACCCACCCACCCACCCACCCACACACCCACCCACAGACAGACCATGTCGCGAAAACCACTTTTTTGGATTCAGGGACCTCAAAACGTGAAGATCCATCAAAATCTCGACATCGAATTTTTGACATGAAACCAATACTTTCTCTCTATATATATATTACATATATACATAGGTAAGAGAAAGTAAAAAAAAACTGCCAGAGTGGAATTAATTATTATTAATTTTTCATATTTTCCCAATAGCCATAGCTCATAAGGAAGAGTTTCTGCCTCTTGTGCTGGGGCTCAGGGTTTCGCATCCTAAATTTCGCCAAAAATTTATTTAAAAAATTTGATTTGCCCGCCCAATTCAATAAATAAATATGAGAAGGGGTCTAAATGGCCTTCGATGCCGAAAAAGACCTTAAATAAAATTAAAAAAAATACTTTTCCAAAAGTCTTTAATCACAATCGGGAAATTATTTTCTTTTTTTTAAACATTCACTCTTTTCTCATTCACACTCACATTCATACGGTCTTTTCATCAACTTAGGCCATTTAAGACTTTTAACGATACTCGTTTGTTTAATATATCTCTATTGTGGATCCCGGCATTTCTATTTAAGCCATTTGGTATCCAAATGGCTTAAATAAAATCATACGACTGCCTGGGGTCCGAACCCGCGACTTTTGGTTTACGAGGTTAGAACCTAACTCCTAAACCAAGCCCCAGGGCCGGGGAATTCTTTATACGTTGTATAAAACAAGTCCATGAAAATTCGTCCAATAGATTCCGAGAGCCTATGTTTTATTTAGAGATAAAAATAATTAAATCTCACAATTATTTTAATCTACAATTTATTATTTATATTAAATTTATAATCAAATATATTAAATTTTAATTTATAATAAATTTTATTTAAAATTAACAATTATCAATTATCAATATAAATTAAGAGAATATTTTTTTATCCTCAGTAGGGGCATGAAAATATTTATTTATTTATTTTATTAATCAGTATTGATTTGATATTTATATTTAGTTAGTGACGATGCAAAAATTTCTATGATAAGAATTTTGGCGCGCGATTTATGCTAATCGTCTCCTTTATTAAAAAAAAATTTCACTTAAAGCGAATTTTATAATTATTTTGCATGCAGCACTTTCTAGTAAAAGGACTTAAAAAAAAGTATTTAGAGTATTTTACCTAATTTAATCAAATTTGTTAAAAATTTTTTACAAGAAGCTAGTAATCCATCCATCGGTTTTAAAACTTGTATTGTAACTGTAGAGAGATTACTTTCTCTTACCTCTATATATATATGATATAGAGAGAGAAAGTATTGGATTCATGTCAAAAATTCGATGTCGAGATCTTGATGGATCTTCACGTTTTGAGGTCCCCTGAATCGAAAAAAGTGATTTTCTCAACATGGTCTGTCTGTCTGTCTGTCTGTGGGTGTTCAATTTAACGCAAGAAGGAATTGAGCTATAAGGCCAAAATTTTATATTTAAGTTAGGCACTCAACTGAGGCTTGAAAATAAGCTTTTGATCAAAATCAGTCAAAGAGTGTTTGTACTTTACTATGCAATTGCATATTCTATTTGCTAACATGTACGACCAAGAAAACCAATTTTCTATCCGAATCATGCCCTCTGGCACTATGGATCAAATTTTATATTGCATATTTGGTGAATATTGCATAAAGTTGCATATTTTTAACACTGGGATATTTCGGCAAAAGTTCTCTTGAACCAGAAGTCATGCTATCTGAGGAATGTTCACACTAACAGTAGGCTTATGTCAGGAGTTGCCAAGAGCCCTCTAAGTTCGAAGCAGACATAACATTCGTCCTGATGAAGGCTGAAAAAATCGGCCGAAACGTCGAAAATTGTTTTAAAATAAGCGAAAAATGAAATATATTTTCTTTAATTGCTTTCGGCTATTTTATTCTCCTCAGTGTCAATTATAAGTTCAGCCACTACTCCTGGAAATTTAAAATTAGTTTTCGAGAAAAATGCGTTTATTTTGTTAAATAAATTAACAAATTTTACTGTACTTATTATATTACTGTTTTTTTTTTTTTTTTTTAGTTTTATATCAGTAGAAAAATGATGATTTACCTTTAATTGAAAGCCATTTACTTGATATATTTGTCATATATATATATATATATATATATATTTGCATATTTAGGGGTTTGTACTGCATAAAAATCCGGGATTAAAAACTATATTTATCAAATATTATTAAATGTTCGTAATTAGCCCGATTAAAAGCTCTTGGCTTCCCTGTTGGGGTCGCCAGATATCGTAGCTACTTACTCTAAATATCGACGCTTGAATTCATTTACGGTAATATAAACCAATTTGTTTCATTGTGTTAAGTGTTAACTGAGAGAGAGACAAAGACAAAGAACACAAGTGCTCTCTCTCTCTCTCTCTCTGGCTCTCTCTCTCTTTTTAATTTGATTCCTGGGTCAATTGATTTATTTGCTTTTCGAGGAAATCAACTTGAATTGCATTTTAATATGCATATGAAGGAATTAATGAATGATTCATTCCTTTTCATATATTATTTGAAATTATCTCGGAATGTTTGTTATCAGATGAAATCCCTTTAAAAATTTTCAAAAAACCTTCCCATAAAATTAACCGAGTTTCCTTTTATTTTTACAAGAAATCGCCTCAAGTACTTTTTGGCAAAATCTTCCCGTAAAAATGAAAAAATTTCCTTTTATTTTTACAGGAAATCCCATCGAGTTCTTATTCAAAAAGAAATCCCGTAAAATTGACAAGGTTTCCTTTAATTTTGACAGTAAAAACCTTTAAAATAAAGAGGTTTTTATTTTCTAAGAAAGACTTTATCTCTTTTTTTAATCTGGTGTGACTGGTTGCACACAAGGGCGGATCCAGAGGTGTTTCTCGGGGAGGGGGGTAACCTGGTGCGACTCGTCGCACAGCCAGTGGCGTAGCGAAGGGGGGGGGGGCAAGGGGGGTCATCATGCCCCGGGCGCTACTCACAAAGGGGCGCCAAATGGCCCGCAAAACAAAAAATTGCTGTATAATTTTGTCTCAAATTTAAAGCCTAGCTTGAGCCTTTGACTTTATTTATTAATTAATTTGCGAGTATATTTTACATATAATATTATATGGTTTTCGAATGGGGGGGAGGGGGGCGCTAAAAAGGTTTTTTGCCCCGGGCGCGAGTTAGGCTCGCTACGCCACTGCGCACAGCACACAATTTTTTCTTAATTTCGGAAATTTAAAGGCGCATTCTGTACTTGTTTGCCAGAATATAAATACAATTCAAATTTTTAAGTATTAATTTTTAAAATTTTACATTAAAAATACATTTATTTTTGGAAAAAAAGTATTTTTTTCTAATCTCGGGGAGAGGGGGGGGTGCCTAACTTCAATACAAAATTTCCAAGTCGTAGGTACCTCTTTGACTTCTTGCTTTTCTTTGACCACACACACTCATACGGACAAACAGACAACTTTTTACTTTTTTGGCCTCAGGGTGCCTCAAAACGAGTATTTCCATAAAAATCTTGACATCGAATTTTTGACACATATACAATATTTTCTTTCTATAAATTAATATAGGTGGAAGTAAAATTGCTTTAACAAAAACAAAGAATGGGGGTCTGAATGGCCACAGATGTAATACAAGTCTAAAAAAACTTGAATTTTATATATTTCTTTCTTTCTTTCTAGAAAATGTCTTATCGGCATTGCTTCATTCTTCTCTTAGTGAATTTATTATATTTTTGTCAAAAGGTCAGCAGCGATAAACCGGTACCCATTGTCTTGTGGCACGGAATGGGTAAGTGAATACATAAATAATTCATTTGTTCAATTAATTAATAACTAAATGATGATTGTGCCTACCCTAAACATTAGATTATAACAGTTTGAACGGCTCTTTTTGTTGACAACAACAACAACAACAACAACAGATTGATTGATACTCAAAATTTAACGTCGACTGATTGGATGTTCTAGAACAGAGGTGTCCAAACTACGGCTCCCGGGCCAACAGATAGTTTTATCCGGCCCGCGGATGTTTTGAATTGTTTTGAAAGCACGCCTATGCCCCGGAAAGGCTGGAGATCCTGGGTTCGATTCCCAGGGGCCATGGGATGCTTGGCCTCGCCAATAAATAACACTCACAGCTTTGTTAGATATATATCAATATTTAGGCCTATAGGTCTACTTATATTTAGAAAGTATCAATATTTTTTTTGTCATTCCCCAATTCGTATTAAATTTTAAAGCTTTCATTTGTAAAAGGTTTAATTGGAGAGTGCACTACTAATGATTGACTAATTAACTGTTTAAGGTGACGACTGTTGCAGTCCAGGTAGCATGGGTCGAATTAAATCATTCTTAGAGAAAGAGATTCCAGGAATTTATGTTTATTCTATGAAGATTGGCGACACAGTGGTTGAGGTAAGTTACCCTGTTCTACCTATTAAATTAAAGCAGGGCCGGAACTAGGAGATTTTTTTAGGGGGGGGGGCAAAATTTAATTTGACGCCCACTCCTTAAAATTTTCTATACAAATTTGTAGTAAATCTTTCTTTAATTGCCCCCTCCCCCTGATATCTGCCGCCCGGGGCACATGTACCCACTGCCCCCCCCCCCCAGATCCGGCCCTGAATTAAAGGATAATTAGATTAAGAATTTGGTAAATGAGATTTCGCAAAAATTGCTCATTTCAGTATTAAAGAAATAATAATAAAACTAGCAATAAGTTTTGTCTTTGTTTTATTTAAATAGTAATTATTTATTAAAATGATATGGATTTGTGTTAAATTTACTTAGAAATGTATAAGATATTCGGGGGGGGGGGGGTGCAACGGACAGCACGTCTATGCCCCGGAAAGGCTGGAGATCCTGGGTTCGCGAGTCAACGTTAGATCTAACCTTGACTCGCATAGCCTATTGGTCCTTATAAAATGGCAAAAAATATTTTACACAATTGTGCCATTCGACATTTTGAGGAATTTTGTTGACACGCTTCAGCCCTGATGATGGTCGTATATCTGACCGAAACGTCGGCTTGAAGTGATAAATAAACGAAGCTGCAATCGCTCTTTTCTTTCTTCCTTACTACAAGATCTACTCAGCTATCCACCTCACTCTAATAAGTATTTTTTGATATCCGAAATTTAAAGAAGTTGAACTTTTCCAGGATTTAGAGAGTGGATATTTCAAGAACATCAACACCCAAATGGAAATGGCTTGTGACATTATTCGAAATGACCCCCAACTCAAAAATGGCTACAATGGAATTGGATTCTCTCAGGGAGGACTTTTCATGTAAGTTGATTTCAAAAAAACAATATTATGTAAAATATGAAAAATGTAAGGAATTTTTTTTATTTCTAGCCGAGGCTTGGCTCAGCGGTGTCCTGATCCGCCAGTGAAGAACCTAATCATGATTGGAGGCCCCCAGCAAGGAGTGTACGGCCTGCCCAATTGCCAATACGCCACCCTCGAGTTATGCGACTGGGCGCGCAAATTGCTCAACCACGCTGCCTATACCAAGTAATTATTGCTTTATACTGGACATAGAGAACTCTTTATAATTTTATACATCGATCTTTATTAAATATTGGACAATCAACGGAGAAAAAAATAACTTGTTTTAAGACACCTGCTATTGTTTAGGATAATTTTAGGCTTATTACTTTCTTTTACCTAAGGCCCACATGCAGTGGCGTAACGTTTTTTAGCTGGGCCCCCCGCAAATTTTATTTCGGGCCCCATTATTAGACCATACAAAAAATATTTTTTAAATACATACTGTATTATATATATCCCTGAACCCTGAGGGCCCCGGGCCTTCTCAAAGAGAAATTTTCATTTTTTTTTTATCTAAATTTTTCCGTTTTTACCGGAGCTTGGAGGAGATACAGTTTTTTAGCCCGGCCCCGCCCAAAGGCTCCCCACGGCCCGGGGACTCCCGCATCGCGGGGTTTGCGGGGGTGTACGTTGCGCCACTGCCCACATGTTAATATATATAGAGAGAAAGTATTGAATTCGTGTCAAAAATTCAATGTCGAGATCTTAATGGATATAAATATTTTCTGATGTACTCTCAAGAACAAAAAGAGCCAGGAAGTTGAAATTTTATATTTAACTTAGGCACTCTCTTGGGACACGACACGAAGCTTTTGAACAAAATCGGTTAAAAGGTACTAGTACTTTACTAATGTACTTTTTCAGTTTTTTTCGATTTTCTCAAAATTTGCTCCAACAATTTTGATTAAAATTCAAAAAGCAATTATTTATTAGATGCTCTTTAAAATATTTTTTCTTATTTTGCCATTGAAATCTTCTGAAGACCACTTTACTCTTGTACTTCATAGAAAGGATAGGAGAAATGGTCGCCATGGTAACAAAATATAAATATTTTCCCATTGTACATCTTGAATTCTAATATAGGTGGAAACTAAATATATTGCCCTCGAGCTTGGAGTAGGGGTTAGCGTGTTAACCTCATATACCAAAAGTCGCGGGTTCGGACCCCAGGCAGTCCGAAGATTTTATTTAAGGAATTTGGATACCAAATGGCTTAAATAGAAATGCCTGGACCCCCAATAGATATATTTAAACATACGAGTATCGTCTAAAGTCTTAAATGGCCTAAGTTGCCGAAAAGACTGTCTGAATGTGAGTGTGAATGAGAAAAAAAAAAGTGTAAATGTTTTTAATTAAAAAAACTAAATATATGAACGAACAATCTGGTGGGACAAGCACAGAATACAACTTTCGATTACCGAAAGTAAGAGAAAGAAAGTTGTGTTCTGTGCGACAGTCACAGCAGATTTTTAACATATATAGAGGTAAGAGAAAGTAAAAAGTATTTTATATTCTTTAAAATTCATATGAGTGAGGGGATTATTTCTCGAACCCCCATATTATAAATAATAGCTTAAAATATTTAGATCTCAAATAAAATAAAATATCGCTTTACATTAAGCTACACAGGAAGTAGCTATTTGAAATTATCTAAAAATTTGTATTTTCTGTTTCAGTTTTCTCCAAGAAGTGTTAGTGCAGGCGCAATATTGGCACGACCCGTTAAACGAGCAACTCTACAAGGAGAAAAGCACATTCCTCTCTGATATCAACAATGAAATCAAAATCAATCAGAGCTACATCAAAGCTCTACAACAAATCGAGAATTTAGTCTTTGTCAAATTCAATGACGATCACATCTTAGAGCCTCTGCAAAGTGAATGGTTTGGATTTTATAGACCTGGCTACGGCAACGAGACCATCCCATTAACAGAAACAACAGTTTGGACAAAGGTCAGTGAGCGATGCGGGGGAATAATAAGAAAATAACGATAGTTAGTTATTATCTATAAATATTTTTCAGGATCAACTGGGCCTCAAAAAGCTATCCGACGAAAAGAAATTGGCATTTTACGCCGTCGACGGGGATCATCTACACTTTTCAGACGAATGGTTCAACAAAACAATTATTCAAAAATACCTTAAAAAATAACACATAAAGATTTTTTTTTTTTTTTAACCACTAATGTACCTATGTAATTTTGATATTATTATTCTTATTAAATTATTATAAAAAAAAAACAAATCTTATTGAAAATAGAGGGGGTGATAAAAAGAACAAAAGAACGACGAAAAGCATGACGTCATTTTTTATTTTTAATCTCTAAAAAATTGACATTTTTAAAAAAACATAGCAAACTTATTAAATTAGAAGGAATTTTATTTGTTTTATTAAAAATCATTTAAATTCACCACAATAGAACCCAGGCAACTCTGCAAGGAGAGGGAGTTGCTGTGACATCCTGTCCTGTGGAAGGGACGTAAAGAAGGTTCCCTCTCAGTGATGCAGGAGTTGATGCTGAGGGAGTATTCATTTCATTTCTTAAGTTCAGTTTAAATGGGACCTGAAAAAGCCACAGAATAAACAGCTCGAAACGTTGTATCTTATACAAATAAACCAGAGTAGAAAACAAGTAAAATATCCTTAAATAATTTTATTTAATCTGCTCTACTAATTGTAAGTTCTTTTATTTGCCCGTTAGCCTCGATTTTACTTCGGGATTATTTTAAGACCAACCAGAATATTTTGATTATTACGTATTAATAGTTGGCAGGGAGCTGCACCAAATACAGAATACAGAACCCTATACTAATTGAATTTTAGATTTATTGCTCCAGAACCCATCTAGAGTGGACCATGGGCACCTATACTGGCAGTAGCGTATCCAGGTGGGGGCGAAGAGGGGCGCTTGCCTCCTCCCCCCGCCCCTCGCGCATCCGCTTTTTCCCAAAATCTCCGGCTTTATTTTGAAATTTCAGAATAAATTCATTTTTTATCACAAATCCGTAGAAAAATTACAAAAAAAAAGCCCGAACAAGATTCGAATACTAAAAAAAAAAAAAATCGAACGAAAAACGGCGCCCCAGTTAAGCTTCGCCCCTTCTGCTCTCAAAGGCTAGTTACGCCGCTGTATACTGGTTAAATCATTTGAATGTTGGTCATTTGGGTTGCCTAACTTCCAGCAAATCAATTTATGAACTTATTTGCTTTTTAAAGTAAATAAAAGTGTGAAAAATGTTTTTTTTCCCTAATTAACGTTTCGATTACTAATTTGTGATCCTCTGCAGAGATATTTATAAATGTTATAGTAGATTATATTAATGTTTTTTGGGGCCTCGCTGGTGTAGTGAGCTAGGGTGTCGGCTTCTACAAAGGAGATCCGTGTTCAAATCCTGGGCGTGAAGGATTTTTCAGTTGGGAAAATAAAAATATTTATTTAATGTAAACAACTCTAGGAGAGGGAGTTGCTGTGACATCCCTTCATGTAAAGAAGTGTTAATAGTAGCCAAAATTTAAACCCCAACTTCAGGCTGACACTTTGTTACCCAATAACGATACAAAAAAAGTATCTCACAAACTGACGAGAATGGGACGCAAAAAAAAAAAAAAAAAAAATTAATAAGAAACTTGTCAATTTTGTTAATTAACAAAAAAAAAAAAAAAAAAAAAAAAAATTACAAAAATTATATTAAAAAAAAAGCGAAACCAATCAAATAAAAGCTCTATATATAAAATAAAATAAATTGATGGATTTATAAAAACGAAATAAATGACGGAGAAAGAGAGAGAAAAAAAAAAACAAACAAAAACAGATCCACTTTGCGAATTTGTTTACGAGAGTTAACATTGCGAATTTGATAAAAAAAAAAGAAAGAAAGAAAGAAAGGGCTGGGGAGGGGGGGGGAAAAAGGTTTGAATATAAATTGGAATAAAAGATTTTCGCCGCTCAAAGAAAACCGCATTAACTCTAATGAATAAAAAAAAAATAAATAAATAAAATGAATTTGCTTTTGAAAAAAGTTACATCCATTTACTTGTTTTAAAAATCTTTTATATACTGTATATATAATAGCGGAGTGTCCGTCCGTCTGTGACAGCCAACTTGCCGTTGAAATTTTGAAACGAAATTTTGCGGTCTTATAGGAAAAAAAAAATATTCAGATTCCGGTCTTGACTTATGAAAAATTAAAGCCAATTAATTAAATTAAATAATTAAATCTCTCAAATGAAAAATAATAAAAATTGTTATATAATCTAATTTCTATTTCTTTTTTTCATTAGAAGAGAAAATAATTATTATACTAGTCCCGAGAGGGACCGATTTTTGGGGAGGAGAGAGGCAAAGGGCCCCCCACTCCCAAAATTGGAACAAGATTGCTGTCTCTCGAGGGCCTGGTGCGTGACCGCCTACACGATGCACCAGGGGTGGGAGGTGGTATCGAAAATAAAGCATCGATACCAGAGTGCATCGAGTATTTTTTTTTTTTTTTAAGTCTATTCGTCATCTTAACGTCGGCCAAAGGGTACACCGGAAGATCAGTGCGATATATGCCCCCTTCCTCAGAGCAATGATTGCCAGGGCCTCCTGGAGGTCAATCCCCCCCCCCCCCGTGCTGAATCACTGCGTAAAGTTTTATTGATATACTTTTTAAAGCGTATCTAAAAAATAATTGATTTTTGAATTTTATTCAAAATCGTTAGAGCGAATTTTGAGAAATCGAAAAAAACTGAAAAAATACATTAGTAAAGTACTAGTACCCTTTGGCTGATGTGGATTGAAATTTCTTGAAATACTTGCGTCATAGGTACTTGACTTAAGTATAAAATTTGAGTATCGAGAGTTTTTTCGTTTTTGAGTAATTCCCATTAACCCACAGTTTTTGATTTTTCACTTGAAATCAATTTATTTTATTGTGAAAAAAATCTTAAATTTCCAGAAGATCGATTCCAGTTAAAATATCAAAACATAATGTTTATGTAAATTTCTCTGAAAGAGATTTTATTGCTTTTAAATGTCCGTTTTATTGCTTTTCTCGAAATTGCCATTAAAAGGAGGCGATTCCCTTTAGCTTGAATTTGACGTCATTTTCACGATCATTTGAATCAATTTCAACTGAAACATCAAAAGATGTGGATTAAATTAAATAACTCAATAAGGAAAGAACTCTGGATACTCAAATTTTATACTTTAGCTAAGTATTCATGTCCCAAGCATGGGCAGGAATTTCATTCCAATCGACCAAATAGTACTAGTACTTTACTGATGTATTTTTTCAATTTTTTACTTTCTCTTACCTCTATATATGTTAATATATAGAGAAAGAAATTCTAATATATCGGTGGAAACTAAACATATCTCGACACAAAAAATCTGGTGCGACCAGTCACACAAGATTTTTTAAATTTCTCTGATGATGATGTCGATGTGTTTTCGAAACTTTAGCCTTATTTTTTCTTCTTATTTATTTATTCATGCCTCTAGCCATTGATGCATTTTCCCTTCCAATCTCGAAGGGTTGGCGCTTTAATTAGGTAAGTATAAACTTTGATATAATTATAAATCCAACTAGGAGTGAGTCACATGACTCGTTCCTTGGATATCTAATAAAGTAACCGCAAATGATTAAAAGCCAAATGAAAATCAGTTGGCGAGCGAGGTTTGCTTTTAACTAAAAGCCTTGCAACCCTTTCTCTTCTATAGATAGTAAATTCGTTTGAGGGGGGGGGAGAGAGAGAGAGAGAGAGAGAGAGAGAGAGACGACCTCTTGACTCGGCTATTGAAATACGATGAGTTTAATTTACTAGCCGGCAATTACACCCTCAGGAAGGAAGGAAGGGTTGCGAGTTCTCTCTCTTGAAATCACCACCACTTACTACTTGCTAGGTATATTCGTTCGTCTAGGTTCATTGGCTCATAAATAGGCATGCTAATAGAGAGATGTGTGATCTTTAGAGGGAGGAGATACCGTACGTATATCAGAAGGGATTCAGGAGATGTCACATTTGAAATATCTATCCCTCAGATAACTATGGCTTTCGAGTCTTTTGACAACTAATCATATGATTAAATAAGACACCAAATCGTAGTTAGCCAAGACCCAAACAGGTATATTCTCTAAAGACAGGCGTTAAAATTTAAAATAAACAAATGGGTGTTAATAAGTAATGTAAGCGTTAAAAAATGCATTCCCTTTCTTCTCGTCCACAAGGACTAAATTAATTTCACATTTAATAAAACTAAAAATTTGTTATTTAGAATCGTTTATTGCTTAAAATTACTTTAAATAATGCATAATTAATAGAACTAATAAAAAAGATAGATGTTTAATAATTTTAATTATGTTAAAGCATTTGAATGTAGCATGTCAAAAAGGTCATTCAAACTATCTTAAAATTCTTGCTCGTTCTTGGGACAGAGCACAGTGATCAGGGGTCTAAATAATATCCCGTGTTCTAATTTGGATAGAATAAAGACATGCGCGTTGAATTCTGATTCTAAAGAGGGTTTCATCTGTCAAAGTTCCTCAGCATAAATCTGTTGATATTTCTTCTTTTTATTTCATGACATGCTCATTGGTAGAGTTTCTGCCTCTTGCGCTAGAGTCAAGAGTTCGCATCCCGTCTCATGCGATAAAAATTTATTTCAATTTAATTGGCTACCAATAAATTGAAATAAATAGAGAGGGAGTCTAAATAGCCTCCGATACCGAAAAAGATCTTAAATAAAAAAAAAATGGTGAATTGGGGTACTTTGCGGGCGAATTTCAAAAAACCCTGAAACAACGAATTTATATATTCATCTAAGGATGGTTTTAGCGAAGAAAGCAATTTGACACATCACTCGATGTCGAGATTTTGACGGATATACACGTTTTGAGGTCCCCTGAATCCAAAAAAGTGGTTTTCGCAACATGGTCTGTCTGTGTGTGTTCAATTTTAACCATGAAGGGTTTGAGCTATGAGATTGAAATTTTACATTTAAGTTAGACATTCCCCAGGAGCGGGAAAATAAGCTTTTAATCAAAATCAGCCAAAGAGTACTAGCACTTAACTGATGCACCTTTTCAGTTTTTTTTTTTTCTCAAAATTTGCTCATCGATTTTGAGTAAAATTCAAAAAATCAATTATTTTTTAGATGCTCTTTAAAATGTATATTCTCATTTTGCCATTGAAATCTTTTTAAGACCACTTTACTCTTGTACTCCATAGAAAGGATAGGAGAAATGGTTGCTATGGTAACAAAATATAAATAATTTTGCCAGGTTTATAAAATTATACATTTGGAATTTTAATAAATCGGCGGAAACTAAGTATAACTCGACACAAAAAATCTGGTGTGACAAGCACAGAACACAACTTTCTCTTACCAAAGGCAGCACTTACCTTGCTGTGCGACCAATCACACCAGAGTTTTGCTATATGCAAAAATAAAGCCAATTAAAATTAATTTAAAATAATTAAATCTCTCAAATGAAAAATAATAAAAATTTTTATAAAAAAATAACCCGACTTCATTTCAAGCATTAAATTACACAGAGACTTTCCAAATTTTTAAAAACTTGACTTTTTAACTTATGAAATGCAAGTGGCCAAGTTAACCAAGTGTTACGGGCAACTAAATGTCTCGACATAAAAAATCTGGTGTGAACATCCTCTTTCATGATCGCTTTAAAATTTATTATATTCGTGTAGTATACGAGAAAACAATAAAAATATCAAGAGAATTGAGGAAGAAAGGGAGGGGAGTGAGAGAGAGAGAGAGGGATTCATTTAATCAATCAACCACCCCCAATAGGCGAGGCGTTTTCGCAAAAAAGCCACCCCTCCTTAAAAACAGCGTTATTTTTTTGTTTTCGTCCGTTTTGTCCATTAGTTTATGAAAATCCGGTATATATCCGATGTTTATATCTATATAAAGTCTCTGTTGGCCATTGTCTTTGCTCAGGGGGCTAAGAGAGAGGGGGGTGGGGGGTGGGGGGGGTCTCTATTGTCAACGCCCGCTGATTAAAAATATATGATTTCTCTTGTTTTGAATGAATGGCAGAGAACAAAAGACTGTGCTTCTAGTTTAGTAATAATCATCATAATAATACCGGTCTCTTATTGTGTCTTGACAAATAAATAGGTCTTATAGAGTAAATCTACATTTCCGATTGCAACCTGGCTAAAAGAAGGGATTTTTTTTTTTTTTTTAAATACTGTGTATAAGAAGAAAAAATATTATTTTTTTTTTGGAATGTTATTTTTATCTTTAATAGTTTGAATTAATTTCCTTTGAGGCGTGGGGGGGGAATCATTTTTCCTCTTATCTTAATGAAAATTGTTTATAGGCCTATGTAAAAAAAATCTGGTGTGACTGGTCGCACAGCACTTACATTCGTTAATCAAAAGTTATGTTACTGTGTTTGTCGCACCAGATTTTTACATCTTTCATTCTAATATATCTATAGAAACTAAATATATCTCGACACAATAAATCTGGTGTTACAAGCACAGAACACAACTTTCTCTTACCAAAGATAAGTGCTGTGCGACCATCACACCAGATTTTTTTTCAAGTAATTCAAAAAATTTGCCAAGAGATGGTCAGAATGGTAGCTAATAATATTTAATGCATTTGGTTGATTTTCATTGATCTTTTAACAATAAATACTTTATAAATGTTATTATATATTATGTATCTTTTATAAAAGCATAAAAATATATAAATATAGGCCAGATATAGGCTATTAAGGGATCGGCTGTTAGACTAGCCTGCCATCTATTGCAAGAATGCTGAACTAATTTGACAGTTGATTTTTAAATAAATCATCTAAGCTTATTTTAAAAATTTCTTAATTAATATGTGATTAATAATAACAATAAATTCATTTTTAAATTTAAAAAAAAAAATTAAAGATTATTGGGACAGATTGTTTTTTTGTATTTGCTTGATAACAAAAAAATTAATTACGATAATTTTTTAATAAGTCATTAAAAAGATTATAGCTCGATGCCCCAATAATCTCTTATGAATTTAATTCATTTAAAAAAAAACCGCATTTAAAAAATTCCTTATAATAGTCTAGTTTTTTTTTTTTAAGTACGTTTAGATGTCGCTCCTGAACCCCCTTAACTCTTTTCTTTCGTGAGGTATTTTTTTCACAGACTAACCACACTCAGGGGACCTCAAAAGATGTATTTCCATCAAAATTTCGACCTTGAATTTTGACATGAATCCAATTTTCTCTCTCTATATATTATAGGTAAGAGAAAGTAAAAGCAGGGAGAAGAATCCCGTTGAAGGCGGACGGTACATTTTATTTTAATATAAAAATAATCCCTTTTATTTTTCAAATTATTTAGGTTTTAAGAAAGAATTTTATTTTTTTTTTTTTTTTGTACCTCCCTTGAGAATTTATTTGTCATTAGACATCTAATTTTGAATTAATTTTGAAATTCAAATGCAGAGTGCATGCACGACTGAATGCACCCGTCGCTAGAGTGTATTGTCATATGAAATAAGAATAGTAAAAAAAAAAAAAAAAAAAACTATTCCATTTTAATTCCAACCCTATTTCTAAACAAGGGGGGGGGAGTGAGGAAGAGAGAGAGATGATTGTCTTGAAGGCTTAATCAGTGCAGCCTCCGCCCATGGATCTCATCCTCCATCTCTCTCGCTCTGACTCTGTTATTTAATCAGAATCTGGAGGACAATAGCAGCTGCAAAGACCAGCCAGCATCAGATTAATAACTCAGTGAGGGGGGAGGGGAGGGGGGATTCCCCTTTCTACCTACCCTCTCCTTTTATATTATTTTATTCTCTATAAAATATACTGGATCCAAAAAAATACACATCTATATATGGACCCTATTAGGCATTAGTGTGTCAAGCGCCAAAAAAAAAATTAAAAATTGAGTTAAGCACGGAATATTGTTTCAAATGCTATAATTAATAGTATTTTTTCCCATCTTCAGTGAACACTAAAAATAGAATAATATATAGCGTATTGATTTCAAAATAAAGATGACAATTTTAGTTTATACCAAGACTTACGTTCTAGTGAGAGAGAGTTAAGTCTGTATAATGATACATAGATGACATTATTTTTTATTCTATGTATTCTATTTAGATAATATGATGATATATACCGGTTTTAAAATTTCTTATAATATTTAAAAACGTTGTTTTTATAGTTGAAGATACAATCAAATAATGAGGGAAGTCAAATAATTTCCTCTTAATATATAAATTTATATTTGTATTAGTTTCTATTTTTATGAAGATTATCTTTTAATAACAAATTGGAATATTTTATTTTAACTAACTAAAAATATTCCAATCTGTTATTAAAAGATAATCTTCATAAAAATAGAAACTAAAAGAGCTTTTGGTATCCAAATGGCTTAAATAAAATCATCGGACTGCCTGGGATGCGAACCCTCGACCCCTGGTATACAAGGCAGGCGCGCTACCAACTACACCAAGCCAGAGGGCAGCCGTATAATTTTATATGAAGCAAATAAATAAATAATAAATTTTATTATTGACAAATCCTGGTTCAATTGCATGTGCCCTTTGCATTATGTGTAAATTTCCAATAACTGAAGATGGCCAAATAAATGCAGGCCGAAACGTCTTATTCTGGGGGTTCTATCCAATTTGACTCATCCCTCTATTATAATCACATCACAGTCACAACTTCAAGCAATTATATGAAGGCATATATTTTATAGCGGAAAAAATATGAAATGTAGACAAGAGGGAGGGAGGGAACGATGTGCTTATTATTGCTGACAAGCTCACATATTGGAATCTATTATAGATGGACCCTGTTATACAATGGTGTGTCAAAGACCAAACATCGAGTTTTGAAAAAATCAACATTAAAGTTTTTTCTTTTCATTGGATTATATATAATTTTTTTGTCTATTTTGAGAAAAAATTATATATAATTTTTTTTTAAAAATTTTTTAAAAAAAAATTTTTTTTATATATTTTGATAAAAAATTCTCCGCTTCTTTCAATTTTTTTTTTTTTGTTTTTTTTTCCCCCCCCCTTCCCAAAGGGGGCACAAATTCCCCTGGGGATAAAAATCTGGTGTGACTGGCGCACAGCACACAACTTTCTCTTACCTTCGGTAATCGAAAGTTGTGTACTGTGCTTGTCTCACCAGATTTTTTGTGTCGCCATGTATTTATTTATTTTATTATTTTTTTTTTTTTAAACATTCACACTTTTTTCTCATTCACACTCACACTCACACTCACACACATTCACACTGTCTTTTCGGCAGCTCAGGCCATATAAGACATTTACGATAACCGTTATTTATGAATTTATATATATTAGGGTCCAGGCATTTTTATTTAAGCCATCTGGTATCCAGATGGCTTAAATAAAATCATCGGACTGCCTGGGGTCCGAACCCGCGACGTTTGGTATATGAGGTTAGCACGCTAACCTCTACACCACGCCCCGTGGGCGCCATGTATTTAGTTTCCGACAGTAAGGTACATTCGATTTTCAAGATGTAAAATTTATAAGTATGGCAAAATGTTTATATTTTGTTACCATGGCAACCATTTCTCCTATCTTTTCTATGGAGAACAAGAGTAAAGTGGTCTTCAGAAGATTTCAATCACAAAATGAGAATATACATTTTAAAGTGCAACTAAAAAATAGTTGATATATGAATTTTAAAAAAAATCGTTGGAGCGAATTTTGAGAAAATCGAAAAAAACTGAAAAAGTGCATCAGTAAAGTACTAGTACTCTTTGGTCGATTTTGTCCAAAAGCTTCGTGTCACGTCCCATGGGGGTGCCAAACTTAAATATATAATTTCAACCTCCTAGCTCTTCTCGTTCTTGAGATATTTTGTTCACAGACAGACAGACAGACACACAGACAGACAGACAGACAGACCATGTCGCGAAAACCACTTTTTTGGATTCAGGGGACCTCAAAACGTGAAGATCCATCAAAATCTCGACATCGAATTTTTGACATGAATCCAATACTTTCTATATATATATTACATATATACATAGGTAAGAGAAAGTAAAAATATACTGTTTAGTCTCTTTGGCAGTTTTTTGGTTTCTATAGCAACAATTCGGTTTATAACCCAAAATAATAACATTTCGGAAAAATGATGGATAAATTTTTTAAATTATTTTTCGATGAAAAAACAAAAAAAGAAGAAAAATTAGATCAAGTAAAATTTGAAGATGAAAATGATCGTATGCGCAGCAGCAATCGATGGTATTTCCCGTTGGGATGCTTTCTAGTCGTCCCTTTGCCTTTTTTATTATTATGCCAAAAAGAAATAAAAACAAAAGCCAACAACGGATGAGGAAATGTTCAGTAATCTAATAAATAAATAATCTTCAAATTCTGTTTATGTAAAATGGACAATGTTTAAAAAAATAAATAAGTTTAAACGAAAATTGGCGATTAATGATAATGCTTATATTGGCGAAATTTTCAGGCCAAATTTATTTGACTCCGTAGTCAACGTTTCCGGAGTCTAAACGCCTCCCTTCATCAGGAATAATGTGACACTCTGCCTGGTTTCGTCATACGATAATGAAATAGATGGTTGGAAGATTTACAAAGCGAGCTCTCAATATAATGAAAACCATTTGGTGTTGACGTTTCGGCCGTCAATCGCGTCGACAAAACTTTAAGTGGCCTACTTCTATTTGAAAAAAAATATATGAGAAATTTGCAAATCTCCCTGTCCCTTTAAGCACACCATCAAGTCTATTCTTTAATTAAAAACTTTTAACATCTGAAATCAGAGTTAATTAATTTTAACACCTCCTTGCCTCGAATTACTATTCTGTAAGCAAAAACTTTAACGCCAAAGCGTTAACCTTTAGTCAATAGTGTTAAAAATTAATGTCATGTCCAGAGGATGCTTTAAATATTTCAACGCCGTATTTAATGCATCAAAATTGCGTAAAAGTAAGGTTATGAATTTGACAGCTCTGAGATAAAATGTAAGATGTTAATGTCGCTGTTAAAACTTGGTTTAGAGCAGCGCACAGTGGGTCAGAATCCCAAAAAGCTGGCCAAAAGTCGAAAAATAAAGTGTCTAGTTTGGGAATTTTATATGCTGGGATGGCTAGACTGATAACCCAAGTGTTAAAATCCGTTAGACTTGGAGTCACATCCCTGCTTTTGAAAATTAGTTCAAAGTTGACTTGACCTTCGCTCAAATAATATCTAACGTCCACGCAGGAGAAACATCAAGCTCGTGTTTGAAGAGGCATAGTTTCTCGTAGAGTTCACCGATTTTACTTTAACAAAATGGAATCAACTCGTGAAAGAAAGTAGAATATAACTGGGTTTATTAGAAAACTCAATATTTTTACAGAAAAAGGTAATAAGGTAATAAAGTTACGTGAATTTTACGTTGGAAAACAAAAAAAAAGTTTAGTTTTTAATGAAAAAGTTTAGTTGTAAAACATTGTATTGTTATCTAACATACTAGACATGAAAGGTGAAACTATTATCTATAAAATAAAATAAAATCCAGCTGCGAATATCTGCGAAACGAGATTTTATGCAGTTTTTTGTAAAAAGAAAATACGAAATATTATTTTAGCGTAACTAAAAAGGTATAAATAATTTTTTCGTGCGCTTGGATAATTGTTTAAACTTCTCTTCAACGTATATAATGTAAGCCTATCAGGGCCGGAACTAGGAGATTTTTTAAGGGGGCGATTTTAAGGGGGGCGAAATTCAATTTGCCGCCCCCTCCTTAAAATTTTTTATACAAAATTCATAATTCATATCATTTTACCTTTTTTTAGTAAATGTTTCTTTAATTTTGTTTTATTTGCACTAGTTGTAATTTTATTTACACTTAAATTTATGTAATTTTATTTAGAATAATATAAAATTTTAAAAAAATCAGAGCCCTTGGGGGGGGGCAAATGCCCCCTGCCCACTCAAAGGACGGCCCTGTTCTGAATAACCCTATTCAACAAATTTTATCAAAAACTAATAATTATTCTTCACATTGTAAGCATTTTTACTTTTGATTAGGCCATATTGGTTCGGCCATTTTGAATTTTGTATTTTTGACATCGGATCCGTAATGATCGACCCCAAAAACCCCCCAGTAACAAATTTCAGATCGATTTATTAAGATTTCGAATTTTGGCCAGCTTTTTTGGATTCTGACCCACTGTGCAGCGGTTCCCAACCTTTTTGATGTGCGGCCTACTTTTTCCGTAAAAAAAACTCTGAGGCCCACAGTATACAGAGTGTTTCAAAAAGGACTTTACAACTTTGAAAATTCATATAAATTTATACAGAGAACCTAGAGATGTGATTGTACTGTAAATTTGTAGCGAAACACATCAAATTTTGAATCACCTAGAATTAGAGGCAGTTGTGCGTTAAAGATGGCTCTCTTCAGTGGACCCGAGCGTGCAAACTCTGTGTTTTGGTTTGAAATGCCAAATCATATAAATTTATTCAAAGAAGCTACAGAGCTGGGTTTAGTGTTGTTTAAAGAGAAACACGTACTCTATAGTTTGAGGTAAAAAAAAACTTGATGTTTTTCTCTTTAAGCAACACTAAACTCAGTTCAGCTCTGTAGCTTCTTAGGATAAATTTATATGAAGTTGATATTTCAAACCGAAACACAGAGCTAGCACGCTCGGGTGTGAAGAAGAAACCCATCCGATTGTGCTCGTGATAGTGTGATTCGGCACTAGCGAACTACCATGGCGAACATAAACATTTGCTCCCTAGCCTGTTTGAAAGACGCCTACTAGTTAGGCAGCCCAATTGACTCACCACTACATATGCACTGTCTGTGTGAATTTACCTGAGCTAAGGTTCTGAGGGTCTTTTATGATAGACCATAAACCAACCCTTTTGAACAATCTATATAGCGATATAGCGTAGCCTATTCATATCAAATTAATAGAATCTCAAATTTTTTATTAATTTCATCTTGTTATTTGGAAAAAATTAACTTATTTTACAATTTGAACGAAGCTTGCATCACAATTTTAGATTTAGATGAGTCAAAACTTGATGTGTTTCTCTACAAATTTACAGTACAATCACCTCTCTAGGTTCTCTGTATATATTTATATGAATTTTCAAAGTTATAAAGTTCTTTTTGAAACACTCTGTACGAGTACGATTTTTATCTTTATTTTTACTTAAACGACCGCGGCCTAGTTCCAATCAGGGCCGCGGCCCACAAGTTGAGAACCATGGGCGTAGCCAGGGGAGGCAGGGGGGCCTTTGCCCCGTTAATTCGAACTAATTGGGACCGAGAGTCGTTCGGATTATCGGGAAGTTCGGATTAACCGGAATTGTAAGCTTGAATTAGTTAATTTTGATAATAAAGCCGTATTTATAACGTTGTAAACCGTGAAACTTGTCGGTCATATTAAACTCTAAATAAATATTTCATAATAATAATAAAATAAAGTTCCTTTAATGTCTAATTTTCATTTATATTCCTCTTAAAAAAAAAAAAAAATCGTACTGATTATAACTGGATATGGCTGATGTGAATGTATTTAAGGGATGATAATTAGGCAGCCAAACACAAAAAACGTTCGAAACGTCGACAGAGAAAATTAAAAATTTTGTTTTTGTGTTTGGCTGCCTAATTATCATCCCTTGAATAAAAAATCGTACGCAAAAAGAGTTCGGATTAACCGGAAGTTCGGATTAGCGAGGTACGACTGTTTTTAGAGAATAGAACTGCATATGAGGCCTATTTGACAATATTTTAATCGACAACATCAATAAATTAACTAAAATTAAAAAGATTATTTTTTTTTTTTTAGATAAGAAAATGATAAAAAAAATATTCTTATTTTCAAGAAAATTGAATCCTTTTTATTAATTACTACCCTATAATATGGAAAAGAAGATGATGAGTGAAAAGAGAGAGAGAGAGAGAACTGACAAACATTGAGTTTTAAAAGTGGAAATTAAATTTTATATAATAAAACCAAAAGAGAGAGAGAGAGAGAGAGAGAGAGAGTCTGTTTGATTAATGAAAATTAATTTGCGTTTGCATCATTCCATTCATTTATATTATAAAAGAATGAATAGAGAGAGAGAGGAGAGAGGGAATAGGAGAGTGGAGGGGGATGGGGGTGGAGGGGGGATGGGGGGGTGAAACAAGCAAATATCATCATTATATACAATTAATCAACGGCTGGTTAAATGCGAAACCATCGCATCAAAGCCATTTCCTAATTAATATCTCTATCTAATCAGTGAATGAATGAAATGTGGTTTATTACAAATATAAAGGGCCTAAAAAATCTACTTTATTACGAAAAGAATTTTTTTTTTTTTTTAATATTAATATGATAAAATTAATTAAAAATTTAAATAGAAACTTTGTTAGTAAAAAAAAAAAAAACTCGGGTGTGACATAGCACACAACATTTCGGAAGTTATGTAATGTGCTTGTCACACCAGACTTTTTTGAGTGTATTGAAATAAACAATTAACAACAACAATTAGTCAATAGTGTTAAAAAAAAATATCTGGTGTGACTGGCACAAATGCAAAAATACATAAATATTTCTCTATGAGAAATCGTAACTTTAGGAATTAATAACTCAAAAATTTATAAGAATTTCGGGATGAAAATAATTTCCTGTAATCCCTAGAAGATCTTCTTTATGCATATAAAATTTCATTTCAAAATTCCAAAGGGAAGTTGCTCAAATAGACAGACGGACGGACAGACGTCAATCGCGAATTATCACAGAATTATATATATTCCTCTAATTTAATAAATTAAACACTTTTATATCAAAACATTTCGGTCAAATGTATTGAGTTATCTTCAGGTGTCACAATATAAGAAATAGGGAGTTTCTCACATACTAATTATTTTGCATTCCCCTTATAAAATTGAGGATGGTTCAATAAATTTGGCCGAAACGTCTTAGAGGCTGCTTTTATCCCTTGACAGCCATCACATTCAGTCGGTAACCAATTTTATAAAATACTCTTCAGGGACTTTGCATTCTAAAACTAAAATATAAATTATACGGTGATGAATTATATACATAGGCGCCGGAACTGGGGGGGGGGGACAAGGGTACAGCGAGCGCCACAATCAAGTCCCCACCCTGAGGCCTACCTGACTTTAGAGCCCTGCGCGTAGGCAACCATTTACGGGGGTCTGTCTATTGAGTTGCCTTAAAATGGACGTTCCCCCTGCAATTCTATAAACTCTATATTTTAATTTGGAAACCAGTGAATTGATCTGATTTTTAAAATATGGCTTATAAAAAAGTGTAAAATAACATAAAATATTTCAGATAGCAGCAGTTGCGTCAATATTTAAAATTAAATATCTGGTTACGAGCTTGTTTCTTAACCATAACTTTTCTATTATTATTATTTATTTATATGATCGAAACGTATCTTCTTTTTAATAAAAATTTTTGACCTGATAAAGCTTGATTTCTTTCTTTCTACTTTTGATAAATAATTTCATCTTTGAAATAACATAACAATTTTATTTTTTAGTTTAGTAATTATTTAAATTTAAAATCTCTGCAAAAGACAGAACTTTTTTTTTGGATTAATATAATTATTGTATGGAGGTCCTGGTTCGACTCCAGGGGGTGCAATTTTGCCCAGTCTTAAGCACAAACATATCTCACAAACTTGCTATCCTAAACGATATATTGACTGGCTATTTGAGCATTGATTGAAAAAATTCCATCCTTTTCAAACAAGGCTCTACTTAGTTAATAATTATTTTAATTTTATTTTATTTATTATATTATTTATTTCAAATGATTGGTAGCCAATTCAAATGAAACTTGGCATCTATGGAGAAATTTGGCAACTGAGTATTTTCAAGAGGCATCGAGAAAGAAATTTTACCTTCCTAGATCCAAAACTGTGTTTATATGGAATAAAATTTTATTAAAAATTCACTTAGAAATCTGATTCGAAGATTAAAATCAGATGATTTTTTCCAATTAACAAGGATAAAATGTTAAAATTAATCAAAAACTATTCATTTTTTATAAAAAGTTTTTAATAAATCATTAAATGCATGTTAATCTTTTGTTATTTAAGACACAAAAGGAAAGGTCGTTTTTCCCTTTTTTTAAAATAAAATGGTTCGAGTCCATAAGGAACCCTAGAAAGGGCCTTGTCCTTTCCTTTTGTGTCTAAAATAATTAAAATGATATGGATTTGTGTTAAATTTAGGCTACTTAGAAATGTATAAGATATTTCATATAAATGTTTAATAAATTACAGTACCATTAAGATAGATTAGAGCAGGTTCTTTTTAAGAAGAAACAAAGTGTTAGGCCACGTTTTATTTTATGCGCAGAATATTTTAGTTTTAGTAAAAATGCAGTTGCCAGCGTACCAGAATTAGAAATTGAAATCTCTGTTTTTTCAATTTCTTTTTATTTTTTTAAATAAAATTACAAATTTCTTTGATTTAACATTTTTTTTTGACTTGCGGACATTGAAATGTTGATTTCTTAGTTTTATGGAAATAAAAAAACGCACCGCCTCCCAAAGCAGCCAATGCAGCAAGTGCAACGAAAGCCGGAACGGTCCAACTATTGATTTCACAATCTTCATCTGAATTCTTTTTCCTTAGCTGCTGATCTTGTTTATCATTGGACTCGGATTTATTTTTATCTTTCGCCAGGAGAGTAACAAAAAAGTTATTCATTTTTTACTTTTTTTTTTTATTTTATTTAAAATTTGCAATATGTAAACAAATCCCATATAGGTTATGAGGGATCTAATCTCCTTAGATTTAGTAGAAAAATAAAAGGCCGAGCAGCTATGTTTATTTCTTTACGGGAGCGAAGGTGTTACGCATGTTTTTCCCGATAAGATGGCATAGTGTGTCATAAAAAGTATGCCCAAATATCAAGTAATTCAAAAATTTGCCAAGAGATGTCAGAATGGTAGCTAATAATATTTAATGCATTTTGTTGATTTTCATTGATCTTTTAACAATAAATACTTTATAAATGTTATTATATATTATGTATCTTTTATAAAAGCATAAAAATATATAAATATAGGCCAGATATAGCCATTAGGCGATCGGCTGTTAGACTAGCCTGCCATCTATTGCAAGAATGCTCAACTAATTTGACAGTTGATTTTTAAATAAATCATCTAAGCTTATTTTAAAAATTTCTTAATTAATATGTGATTAATAATAACAATAAATTCATTTTTAAATTAAAAAAAAATTAAAGATTATTCGGGACAGATTGTTTTTTTGTATTTGCTTGATAACAAAAAAATTAATTACGATAATTTTTTAATAAGTCTTAAAAAAATTATATCTCGATGTCCAAATAATCTCTTATGAATTTAATTCATTAAAAAAAAAAACCGCATTGAAAAATTCCTTATAATAGTCTAGTTTTTTTTTTTTAAAGTACGTTTAGACGTCGCTCCTGAACCCCCTTAAAGAACCCACAGCGACGTTTCGGTCTACTATGCGACCATCTTCATGACTAAAGTTCAGTCAATAGAAAAACCTAGTCAATATGACTTTGTCGCTGAATACATTATATTTGAGAATCCTTTTTAAAGAACTCTCTTTAGAGTGTCTTTGAAATAAATAAATAAATGAAATGAAAATATTATGACACAACATAGAAATACCCCCCCCTCCCCCCACGAACAAAATTTCTTAAACAAAATTCAACTTTGAATTGTTATGTCACACTTAGAGGTACCCCCGTCCCCCAAGTCACAACTAGCAACCCCCCTCCCTCCCCTAACGCGTTACGTAATATGTGGCCGACCCCCTAATTTAATAAATCCGAATTAAAGCATTTCTCAAAATCTATTTTAAGTTTGAAGTTTTGTACTTCTTCAGGAAAAACAAATATAAATTAATTTTTAACAGATATGAGTAGGACGGCAGCCAGGAAAGAAATCAGACAACAAATTTAATCAATCTTTATCTAATTTTATTTCGATTGCCGACGTTTCGGACGCAAATCGCGCCCTTCTTCAGGACAATCGATAGTTAATAAAATACAGATGGGCGTATTTTGTTTATTGATAATATAAAAACACAATTCACGGGTGTGAGATGCATTGTTTCTTGCTAGCATTCATTGACGCCTTTGGCATTAAATGCCTTTCCTGGCTGCCATCCTACTCATATCTGTTAATAGTTCAATATTATTATTAGGGCTCGGATTTATAGGCACTCAGGGCCGGCGCAAGCTATTCTGCCCCCCTAGGGAAAAATTTTTTTTTCCCCCCCCAAAAAAAATTTTAAAAAATTTTTTCCCCCCCCCCTCAATAATTTTCCCCCTTCAAAATTTTTTTGCTGTTTTTTTTTTTTTTTTTTTGGTTCATTTTTTTTTCGGGTCCGCCCCCAATCTTTTTTTGCTACAAATTTTTCTGTTGAAAAAAATATTTTTTTTTTTTTTTTTTTTTTTTTTTTCCCGGCCCCGTAATTTTTTTTGTTTTGTGGTGCGTCAGAAAAAATTTTTTTTTTTTTTTTTCCCTCTCCCTTCCCGTGGCGCCGGGGGGGTTGGGGGGGGGGGGGGAAAATCTTTAAAATAGGCAGGCAACTAAGCACTAAAAATTATTAAAATAGGCACTTAAAAAGGCATTTATTGTAAAAAATAGGCACTTAAAAGGCATTATTTAAGAAATAATATAAAAAAATTTAAAAAATTGATGTCTTATTTTTGGTAATCTGGTGTGACTGGTCGCACAGCTCACTATTTTTCTTAATTTCGGTGATTTAAAGGCGCATTCTGTACTTGTTTGCCAGAATATAGATACAAATCAAATTTTGAAGTACTAATTTTTAAAATTTTTTACATTAAAAATAAATTTTTTTTCTAAAAAAAGTATTTTTTTCAAATCTCGGGGGAGGGGGTAGTTACCCCCTTTACCCCCCCCCCCCTTGAAATATTTTCTTGATAATTCAAAAAAATTTTAAATTTAGGTATGTATAGCTCGTAAAAAATTGAAATTGGCTATTTGAACTTAAAATAGGCACTAAAAAAGGCATTTATAGATGAAATAGGCACTAAAACCCGGAATCGGCCAAAATAGGCATTATAGGCACTAACAAATGCCTCTTATTTTATTCAGAATTTCATGAAACGTATACATATCATATTGGCCTAAATTTTAAGCCATAAATTAAAAAAAGGCAAATAGGGCGAAATCCGAGCCCTAATTATTATAAATTAATTTTTAACCAGAATAACTCTGAAAGACTAACCTTTATTCAATTTTTCAGAGTTGTTCTCGTTTGAAATAAAATTATTTTCTCTTTATATATTATAAAAGAATGTTTTTAATAATACATCTTGCTTTGACAGTTAAATTTGTCGATTTTTTTGTTTTTGTTTTTCTTTCTTAACATTTTTTCTTGACTTTCGGACATTGAAATTTCGATTTCTGTTTCTTTTTATAAAAATAATAAAATGCGCCTCCCAATGCGGCCAAAGCAGCAGCAGCCATTAATCCCGTAGCGAGCCAGCTATCGTCATCACATCGACATCGGCATTCATCGTCGTAATTCTTTATCTGCTCTCTACCGCACGAATCGGCATCATTTTTATTTTTCGCCAAAAGTGTAACGAAAAGTTTGTTCATTTAATTTTTTTTTTTTTTTAATTTTTTTGTATTTTGTAAACAAACCCCAAATGGATTATGGGTATCTAATCTGCTTTGATTGATTTATTTTGAAATTTCCTAGACATATATTTTTTTTGGTATAATTTAAAAATCGTTTGTTAATTTTGATTTCTCTTGTGCCAGGGAGTGTTTAAAGAAACGAAAAGCAAGTATTGAAGCAAAGGTAATATGATTTATGTTATTAAATAAAAATTCTTGATTTCGTGTAACGCCGGCCATTCACGATCGCTCCATCCGTCCAAATGGAGCGATATCACTCCAAAAACTGACCGTGAGTGGGGAAAAACAAACGAATGTCGTGTAGTTAATGGGTGACATCCATTTGGAGCGATCGTGAATGGCCGGCTTAATATGAGGTTTATTTGAATAATAAAATACAACGTTTCGCCATCTCTGGCCTTCTTCAGGAAGAGATTCCGGCTAATCAGTGCCGGATCTAGGGGGGGGGGCAGTGGG
This sequence comes from Euborellia annulipes, assembly GCA_023213315.1. Classification (NCBI taxonomy): domain Eukaryota; kingdom Metazoa; phylum Arthropoda; class Insecta; order Dermaptera; family Anisolabididae; genus Euborellia; species Euborellia annulipes. The sequence goes on from JAKCPI010005702.1 coordinate 72,442, forward strand.
TGCATTTGCCCCGGGCGGCAATTAAAGAAAGATTTTCTAAAAAAAAAGGTAAAATGATATGAATTTTGTCTAGGAAATTTTAAGGAGGGGGCGGCAAATTAAATTTTGCCCCCCCCTAAAAAATCTCGTAGTTCCGGCTCTGCGGCTAATGCAAGGGGGGGGTAAAGGGGGGAGTTAATATAACGAATATGATAATGTCTCGTTTTCTAAGAAAGGTAAAGAAAGGAATCCGAAAAGGTCATTTACCTTCATTGAAAACGAGACATTATCATATTCTTTATTCGCGCCGTATTTTCATATATAATTGAAATAATAATAATTTTATTTTCATAAATAAGAAGAAAAGGCGAGGGTTCGCTGAAGGCGGGCCCGAGCCAGCCGAGGAGGTCCAGGGGGGGGAGGGCGTCGCGACGCGTCGTGGCTAGTATAAACATAAGGAATTAATATAGAGTACTTACCCGGAGATGAGAATAAATGAAAATTTAAATTTCAGCGACACCCATTCGCATGAACGGAGGACAACGAAAGAATTTATTCTAGCCTCCGGGTATTTACTCGATATTAATTCCGGATATTAGATTTATTTTTATATTTTTGTATTGTATAAAGAGAGCAATATTAGGCTAACTGTGTTAATTAATATATGTATGAAAATATTTTAGTTATAAAGATGGCCTAGATCGGTGGTTCCCAACCTGGGGGGATCGCCCCCAAGTGGGCGATTTGGGTTCTCAGGGGGGCGATAATGTGGGGGGCGATTGGGGGGCGATGAGTATTCAAAGTGGGAAAAATTATTAGACTTTACTAAAATCTAAAATAACAAATCAAAGAAAAAATTTACAGGATAGAAGAGAACAAAATATCGTCATAAAAATAAAATAGTCTGAAGATAATTCCAATTTAGAATTGGAAACGTCCCAATCTAGAATTGATTAATAATTTTTGTCATTTTTGTTTTCATAAAGATTGACCGAAAAAAGATCCCATTTTTGTTATTTTCTTCATAAAAATAAAATTATTATTAGATTTTTAAAAGGTTACGCCAGAAAAGAAATCAGACGAAAAATTTAATCAATCTTTATCTAAATTTTAATTTCGATTGCCGACGTTTCAGACGCAAATCGCATCCTTCCTCAGGACAATCGGTAGTTAGTATCATATCTGTATTTTACTAACTACCGATTGTCCTGAGGAAGGGCGCTGTCCAAAACGTCGGCAAATTAAAAAAATTAGATAAAGATTGATTAAATTTTTGTCTGATTTCTTTCCTGGTTTCCATTTGAAAATTTCAACGTTTCAGTCACTATTTCTGCAGGTGTTGTATTTTTTCACTTTGAAAAGAGAACGTTATCTATGGAACTTGATTGATTAAAGTATTTTTTTGTTAATGGGTGTTAGACAACGTCCAGAAAGGGGCGATGGGCCAAAAAAGGTTGGGAACCACTGTCCTAGACCGAAACATCAGCCAATGGCACAATAAAAGAAATAATTTTGTCTGTATATGTCTTCGATTTTTTTTTGACTTCTTGTTTTGGTTAAAAATTGGCAAAACATGCAAAATATGCACATATGCTCGGAACATGGAATCGAATACTCATGAAATGGATAACTGCAAAGTTTCAGCTTCTCTACAAACATGCAGAACATCCGGGCTCTGTTAATAACTCGGAGAGAGGAAGCAAGAAAAGACTAACCTTAATGTTATTAATTATTTTAAAATAAAATTTTCACTTCTATTCATAACATTGTATATATTTTGAATAATAAAATTTTACATGGTTTAACGTTTTCTTCCTGGCCTACATGCCGGTTTACATGGTTTAACTTTCGGGCATTGGAATTTTTTTTTCCAATAGAATTGATAGGTAGCCCCGCCAGCCAAGAGTGCCAAAATTGCTGCTGCTATTAATCCTGTTTTCATCCAATCAACGTCATCACATTCGTCATTTTTATTATCGTTATTAATCAATGTCTTCAGTCCTTGTGGATCTTTTTTTGGTAAAAGAGACAGAAAAAATTTATCCATTTAATTTTTAAATTTAAAGCCGAAAACAAAATCTAAAAAGAGGTTAAAGATGTTTTTATTTTTTTTTTTTTATTTGTGTTAGAATCGGGTCTGCTTAGATTTATTTTTTTTTCTTCTCTTTGATTTTTATTAATTCTCTCTTTCTTTGGATAAATTTCGGTATATTCCTCCTCCCTGTACCCTAAAACGTTACTTAAATATTCAAACTAGGCATATTACGAAATTTGTTTTTGGTTTTTCTATTATTAAACCAGGTCTTCGGTATTTTACGGAAAAATAATCCAGATATTTATTTTTACTTTCTCTTACCTCTTTATACGTATGTTAATATATATATAGAGAGAGAAAGTATTGGATTCATGTCAATAATTCGATGGACATACACGTATTGAAGTTCCCTGAAAGGGAAAATTCGAGTACTAGTAATTTATTGATGTACTTTTTTTACTTTTTTCCACTTTTCTCGAAATTTCCTTTAACGATTTCTTTAAAATT